>JAVIAB010000047.1:18633010-18898395 GCA_032433765.1 Megaustenia siamemsis | reverse complement strand
ACGGTGTTAAAATGTCTATGTCACGAGAGAACATATGTGTTACTCGATGTCTAGCTATAACGGTTTTCTTAAAGCGGCGAAATCCTTTGATCTTTGCCCATGTAACTATTATTTTGACCCTAATCAAAATGTTTTACAGCAATCTAGTGCAACGATGACCAATAGGCGTGTCCATAAAATTTTACTGGTGGCAAGTATACAAATTTTAAATTATATATAGAACTTTTGTTCGTAGAGTCAATTTGATATAGTTCCATGCTCTTGGTGTGAGTTTCCAAATGTTGTCGCTGCTTTCAAATACGTACATTTATTTCCTCATCTAAGGAAAGTGTGGCTGTAATAGTGGATCCAAGATAGCTGAACTTCTGTACTGACTCAAGCAGGCTTCCATTCAAAGTAATGGTTGTTGGTTTGCTTATAACATATTTTTGATTGCTTGGGTGGTCTTGAACAATAAACTGTTTAACAAATCAAGTAGGAAATTTTGCAAATCAAACTATTTATCTGTAGACTTAATCAGAGTAATGATCATTCAGAATCAGACGAGTCAAATAGGCCGATTACTGCTTTCGGCTGAACAAACAAACAAACCATCCTTTTTCCAATATTCCTCTCTTGTTCGTAACACATGATCCTCACATTTTACCCAGTAGTCTTTATTTATATTTGATAGAGCCTGATTTGTAAGTGTCTCAACATAGCATAATTTGAAAGTTTTATTTGTATATGCTACGTGTCCTTTAACTTTTGCCCAGACTAGTTCTATAGGATTTAAGTGTGCACATGATATGGAGGTAGTCTCAAACATCTATGGCCATGTTCTTGAATAACTTGTCTATTTTAAATATCTTTGTACGTTGTGTCTGTTTTACAAGGCCTAAGCAATTCGGGTTTCAAGTAGCTGTCGTTAACTTGTATGTGTTCTTTTATGAGCCACGTTTTGATTGCATCTTTTGTACTTGATGATGTTGGGATTCTATCTTCTACGTTAACTACGTTATGGTATGAAGCATTGTCCATTATCAGACAAGAAGGTCGATCTAATATTGGAAGGATACTTTTCTCGATCCAGTCTTTAAATATGTGCCCATTCATTTCGGAGTGGTAGTCTCTATTGTCTATGGATTTTGAAATGAAAACGAGATGAGCATTCTGCAACAACCCATTATGTCTGCTACCTGCATGTGCAACTATCAAACGTTGCCCTTTACTGCTTGGTACTGATCTTTTAATACTTCCATCTGCTAACTGCCATTCCTTTTCATTTGTATGATGAGCGTTGATCCAAGTTCATCTAAATAAACAATATCATAATCATTTTCGCGCATTTCTTCACTTCACGTAAATACTTGCTTCTAAGAGCTACTAGATGTGGCTTCTCACAAATAATGTTTTTTCCACCAGCATACTTTCTAAAGGTGAAGCCTGCACTTCTTAATATTTTCCATAATGAAGTTTTTGATATTTCAATGTCGTTGTTAGTTTTCAGCCAAAGCTTCAACTTTCTAAGTGTCACTTCTTCGTTTATATCAAACATTCGACAGATTTCTCTTTTTACTAGGTCCTTATCAAAACTGTCTAACGTTTCTTTCCTTCCTTGCTTTCTTGCATTTGTTGGCAATAAATATCCGCTTCCTTTAACTATTCGATCAAATGAACGTTTACACAACCTAAAATATGCATTGTTCTCTTCTCAGGTTTGATAAAGAACAATAAAGATGTCCCTTTTTACGCTCTCTGCAGAAGTATTGATAAATCTTTATAGCAATGTTATGTTCAGTAAAATATTTTGCCTTTATATTCATTCTCACATAGACTTGCAGAAGATAATATGGATAGTGCCGCCTCCTTTCTGTAAATATTGAGATTTGCCTCTGAATTATGACTCGAACTCGAGTCTACGGCCGTGATTTTGACGTCACATAATTTCCGGTTTCGGCTAAAATGTCATTTGTGCTAAACGGGAAATTTCATATGTAACATTTCTTTATAAAAATTTATAGTGGAAACATAACTATTTTAGGACGGTGCGCATTCAGCCGTGAAAGTCATGCCTATATGTTAAAGAATCAGCTGTGAGATGTAAGCATCTAGATAATCCCGCCGGTGTTTATAATATCGATTAACTTTTTTTTAATATAGGTTAAATAAGGCATCTTTGAAACTGGATCACATTTCTTTGATAAAAAAATATTTTTATAGCGACATTAGTATTCTAAACCTAACTTCAAAAGATCAATGCAAATGAACAATAAGTTTTTGAAAAAAATAAATTAATGTCTAGGCAAACGAATCTGAACGGACTATAGTAACTGAAACGGTTGGTTAATTGAGGCTAGCAATGAACTATCAAAAATATTAGCAATAGTTTTGCCACGTTCAAGGAGAACCATCGCTATTTAGAGAGTGGATAGAAAGTATAGACAATTTAGCTCATTTAACGACAAATAAAGAACTAAGGAATATAAATTTTAGATCTGATGAAGAGACAATTTTGCGTTCTTAAGAAGAAAATTAAAATCATTATCCGAGGAAACGTGGGACAATACGAACAAATATTAGCCTGATTGTTGTGTGTGCTACGTTATCATGTTGACGGCTGATCGTATATTCCTAGACCGGCCGTACGCTAATGGTAAAAGACGACATGACGGTGCTTTGTTCATGACTTTGCAGCAGCGGGGTGACTCCCATAGTTTCCTGTTAGTCAGGAGGGATGTTGTCTAGTTTCAAGAGGGCTACTGTGAGATAGAGGGGTAGACATGTGAACTAGTTTATAATTTCACAAATTCACATTGCAGGGAGATCTTTCGATCTGTTATTTGATGTGCGACGGGGATAATCCGATGACTAACAGTGTTTCATATGTTCGGATTTAGAGACAAAAACGATGTCCTAACATTTTCAAGCGCTATACATTAAAAAAAAATATGACGATCATCATTTTCAGGAGGGCGTGAACTTCATGTCATGCATGGTGGATAGGCTGCAGGAACCATTAAAGGCTATGTCTGAAAAATGTTCATTGTTGCAGTTTCCTCATATTCCAAGTTCGGCTTGTTGCAGGAGCTACTGAGTTAAGTGCTCTGTGAACACCGTGAGCTGTGCGTTTCATCCATTTTAATCGTGTTTCAATATTCCGACTTCCGATATTGATGATATCGTATGAGAGGGAAGAGACGGTTTTGTTAACTTTCTGTGCGGTTTCGCCTTATGTATTTTGGCGTGTGATAAGACTGCTATGATGGGGACTACAGATAACTTTCTTTTTTTTGAGATGAGATAGCAATTCGGATGATTTTACTGGCACAGGCGGTTGAGCAATTATGGATGTCAATTTGTTTGCAGAGATACCGGGGCCTTCCATAACCATAACCATATTGGCCTTTAGGTATGCAGATAAAGATGTTCACAAAATATAAAGATAAAAGTTAACCTCAAGGCTTACCTCAAACTTTATCTTAAGCATCACCGTAGCAAAAATTACTTAAAATCACTTTTATGAATTTACCTCCTGAACATTTTTTTATGAATACGCCTATGAAACTGTAAAAAAAAAAAAATTATTAACCTCTATGTTTACCTCAAACTTCATATTAGACATCATCGTAGCAAAAATTACTTAAAAGTCACTTTTATGAATGTTTAACCCTTGATCATTTTTTTAGGGAAACTATTAAAAAAAAATGTAACCTCTAGATTCTCCCAAAACTTCATATTAGACATCCTCGTAGCAAGATTTTGAATAAAAATCACTTTTATGAATTTAACCCCCGGCCATTTTTTTATAGATACGACTATGAAATCACTAATAATAGTAAATTTAAACACTATGCCTACTTCAGACTTCATATTAGACATCCTCATAGCAAGATTTTGAATAAAAAATAACTTTTATGAGTTTTACCCCAGCCATTTTTTCATGGATACGACCATGAAATCACTAAAAATAGTAAATTTACACGCTAGGCTTTCCCCAAACTTCACACATATATACAGACGGCTCTGCTACAAACGCAACCAGAAATGGAGGAGGAGGTGTGTTCTTGAGGCTGAATAACCAAGATGAGACCACCAAGTCAATAGTTACTGGGAAATTCTCAAACAAGTTTAACGCAGAAACTGAAGCCCTCAAAGACGCTGCAAAACTGGCTATCCAACACAAAAATAGCACGCACAAGATATTGGTGATACTGACTGATGCACTGTCAGTCCTAACAGCTCTAAAATCCGCAGGAACAGTGAGCTAGACGACTTGAGAACAACCCTTACCAGCTGTGCAATAACTTCAGAGAGTGGTCATCCAATGGGTACCATTACACTGTAATATACGTGGAAACAAATGCGCAGACAAATTAGCCAAAGAGACAGGAAGATTACCACAAGAGAACCATCTAGTAAGCTACGATGAAGCCAAATCCATCATCAAAAGAAAGTATCATGAAAAATGGAAAACAAAAACACTCGAAGTGTAACGAGAGGATGGATACCTCCAACTATCAAGGAGGGATCAAGTCATCATACTTCCATACGCACTGGCCACAATAGAATGAGAAATCACATGTTCACTAAACTCAAAATAGGAACTACCAGCCAATGCCACTGTACACAGGATAAAATGACAACAAAACATGTTCAACAGGATTGCCCTCACTTTTACAGACCCGATGACAATGTGGGCCATACCCACCTCCCTTGTAGAGAAACTATACGGGGCAACTTTGGTTCTTTGTCATGGAAGGCCCCGGTATCACTGCAAACGAATTAAAATACATAATTGCTCAACCGCCCATGCCAGTGGAATCATCCGAATTACTAACTCATCTCCCAAACAAAGAAAGGTAGCTGTAGTCCCCATCATAGCAGTCTCAGCACATGTCAAAAGACGTAAGGCGAGACCGCACAGATAGTGAACACAGCCAATAAATGTGCAATAACTTCCAGAGAGTAGTCAACAGTGGGTACCATCACACAGTAATGTACACTGAAACGAACGCGCAGACAAATTAGCTAAAGAGAGAGGAACATTACCATCATAAGAGAGTCCGGAGTCATAGATTTAAAGAGCAATGATCGTAGAAGAAGATGAAACAAACGGACACAGCAGAGACTGCCAAAGCTTTCGAGTATTACTACTGGAAGCTCTATACACAAGAAGACACACGGGAAGACGTACAAGACAAATGTATGCAACACACAAAGTTATTGACAGAAACAGACAACCAATCATTGAACGCTGAGATAACACTCGCGGATTTGACGACCTCAGTGAGAGCCATGCAATAGAACAAAACGGTTGAGCCGGATCGACTCACAGTAAAGTTTTATCCACATTTCTTCCCCACAGGCCCACTGCTTGTGCGGGTCGTGGCTAAATCATTCGTCAAAGGACAGCTCTCTGCGAGCATGAATGCGTCATACATTTCACTACAGATACCCCACTGTAGGACCGACAATAACAGCATTACAACACATATAGAAGCTCAACGAGACAAGTGAATGAACTAATACAAAAATCGCCGACGTAGCAGTTACTTATCAAGCCAGCTATAAAAAATATTTACACAGTGTTGTCAAAGTATATCAAAGAAAATTACGTTGAATTATATTAGCAAAGAAGTCACGTTCAATGCAAGGAATATGCAAGTTATATATCACGGGAAATTGGAAAATCTAATTCAAGAAGCAGAACGGATAAACATATATATTTTAGGCATATCAGAGAAAAGATGGAAAGAAAGTGGGTACATAGAGGACGAAAAACATACATTTATATACTCAGGAAACACAACAGAACATCAAAGAGGGGTAGGAATACTAATAAAAAGAGAGCTACAAAAATCTGTAAGTAGCCACTGAACATACAATGGTAGGATTATACTACTCATGATGAAAGCAAAACCATTCGACATAGCAATAATACAGACATACGCACCTACACAAGACTACACAGATGAGCAAATAGAGGCACACTATGAAGACCTAAATAAAGTTATGAAGTAAGTGAAATCTTCGGACATCTTGATTGTAATGGGTGACATGAACGCTAAAGTAGGAAAAGGTAAATATAAGACCATTATAGGAAACCATGGTGTAGGAAAAAAGAAATGGCAGGGGAAAGATTAATACAATTATGTGAAGTAAACAAGCTAATAATATATAACACCTACTTTGAGCAAGAGAAAAAGTAACTATACACATGGAAAAGCCCTGGAGATAAGAGGAATCAAATAGATTAGATAATGATAAAAGAAAGGTTCCGTAACAGCGTAAAGAAAGCCAAAACCTACCAGGAGCAGATATTAATTCAGATCACAATCCTGTAATGATTAAAATGAAAATCAAACTAAAGAGAAACAAGCAATAGTCAAATTCATCAACAATACCACTAGATATAACAGCTTTAAATCAAAAAAGATATTAAAGATACCTATACAATACAAATAAAGAACACATATCAGAAGCTGCTAGAAGAAGGATTTGAGCAATACCGACGAGAAAATCCTGATGAAAAAAGTCACAACCAAATGGCAATGCAAAAAGAAAGCATACAAGAAACTGCGACACCTTACCCAAAAAAAAGAAAAGAACAAAAAACAAAAATGGATAACTGACAACACCTTAGAAAAAATGGAAGAAAGGAAACAAGCGAAGAACACTGCCCAAAACAATAAAATAGATCATGAAATACGCAAAATGTACAAAAAGGCAAAAGAAGACTGGCACAGCCAAAAATGTATAGAAATAGGAAATGTGGAAAGCAAACAAGACTTAAGAATAATGCACGTATGAATGAACCAATATATGCCTGCTTCATAAACTACACCAAAGCTTTTGACGGAGTACACCACAAACAACTTATAAAATGCCTAAAAGAGATACATCTAGATGACATGGACATACGACTAATATGTAATCTATACTGGGGGCAAACAGCAATAATAAAATATAACAAAGAGAACTCTACACCAATTGATATAACAAGAGAAGTAAGACAGGGATGCATCCTGTCACCAAGCTTGTTCAATCTATACACTGAGCAAATCTTTAAAAACATCAGAGATGCCAGGCCTACAAATTAATAGAAATATAATTAATAACCTAAGATATGCTGATGATACTGTACAACTAGCAGAAAATCCTAAAGATCTACAACAATTAATTAATGAAATAAACATGACAAGCAAAAAATATGGACTAGATATGAATATCAAAAAGACTAAAACTATGATCATAAACAAAGAAAATACTCAAAACCCACAAGTGGATATCAAAATTGAAGGAATAGAGTTGGAGACAGTTCAGAACTACAACTACCTAGGACATACTATAACCAGTGATGGAAAATGTAAAAATGAAAAAAAAAAAAAATGAATCGGAATGGCAAAAAGTTATTTTAATGCCATGAAGAACATACTAACATCAACACAAATAACACCAGGGCTAAAACTAAGAATAGCAAAATGTTATGTCTTCTCAACATACCTATATGGTGCAGAAACATGGACATTAGACAAGAAAACAGAACAGAGAATTAAAGCCTTTGAAATGTGGATATATAGAAGAATAGGTAGAATTGATTGATGGAAGGAAAAGAAAACAAATTATGAAGTCTTAAAACAACTAAAAATGAAAAGAAAAATACTAAGCACAATTCAAACAAGACAAGAAATGCGATTTTTCGGCCATGTTAAAAGGCACAACAGCCTACTAAAAGTAATCCTAAAGGAGAAAATACAAGGTAAAAGAGGCAGGGGCAGACCAAGACTAACATGGACGAGTAACATTAAAAGATGGACAAACCAGCCTATGAGAACCTGCACCATCAAAGCAAGAGACATTGCAGAATGGCGCTTCATGATAGCCAACCTTCGTTGCGGAGATGGCACCCGATGATGATGATGAACTGATCACGAACTTAAAATAGCAAGTTATCTTGAAAGCTCAAAACAAAGCATGCTCACGTTGTCGTGACAAGTCAAATTGATGTCAACAATAAAATCACAACTAAAGAATTCAAGTAAATTCAGCTCGTCATGTCACGAGAAACTCCCGAATATTGCAAGACAACAGAGCACGTTTAAGATTGAAATCATCAATTGTCAATTAGCGTACAACAAATCCAGGTTAACTAGGGTACATTGTGAGATCGTCGTCGAACGTAAAACGTTGTGTCTGGAGAGACAGTGTGCAATCACGTGATCCTAAACATCGCATGTGTTCTTTCATTTTCCAAGGATTATTAAGTATGAATTACTTAGTTAATTATATTATGAATTCTTATGTTAAAACCAAATTTATAGCCTCCAGTGATTTTCTTCTCTGTTGTCCTGTTGTCCATGATTCACATCCATATGTTTAGACTGGCTCTGCATTTAGATAATAAAATATAAATAAACAACACTTCAAATATAAAAGTAATACTTCAGAAATAGATTATAAAGAACAGGATACCAATAATTCTAATAAGAGCAGATGTCACAATTATTCACAGCGGCCAGCGATCACACATCTCGCTCGGCCAGTCACACACCATATCACAGAATTCACGTCTCTACTGGACACTCTCGCATGTGTGCGTCTGCCTACTCAGGCTTGCTTTACTTAATGCTTCAGAAATAGATTATAAAGAATAAGACACCAATAATTCTAAAAAGAGCATATGACATCAAACAGGTCTGAGGATTTACAACGCTGGCGAGGAGTATTTACCTGTGCCTACGTCATACAGGGGCACATTCTCGTGTATTTTCACACTCCACGGGAAATGTAGGGAACAGAAGTTAAGGGGAAAAAACCATTCATGTCATTTGTGTAAATGGAAGGGCTGCTGTCCCCAGGATCCCCACCTCACTAGGACTGATGCTCTAGGTTCCTCGAGCTGCCTAGCTAGTGGAAACTAGCCCAGATTCAACAGCACACAGCCGTGCGCGATTGCAATCTCGGCACTAAGGACATGGGGTGTTAACCTAGTCCGACCACGCATCTTCCACCCCTCTGATGTTGCGTTCAAACAATGACATAATGGGAGGTATCAGCACAGTACCCAAAGACTACTATGCCATGTAGCCGACATGACACAGTCTGTGCTGCTAGAGCAGGCAACACAGAAGCTGAACCTAGGATGACACGAGCAGTCACGTCTTAATCATTGGCAACAATCAGACAGTTCCTTCTCAAAATATTTTTTTTTTTTTTTTTTTTTAAATTCTTTATTTCATTTTCAAAATCAATACATCACAGTACATTACAAAAATCATTCGTTCAGTCATTCTAACAAAAATATTATATTGTTAAAGATGGACATTGGTTTCTGATTATATTTCTGTAAAATAGATCAGGGCTAAAGGTTTGGAATCAGTAAAAGGCAGCATTTCTGCAGGTCCACACTAAATTTCTGTATTCGGATTTTAGAATTAGTGAGTTAGTGGAGCATTCTTGCGCTGTCTTTTTTTTTTTTTTTTGCAGCGTGTTGAGCATGACAGATCTGTAGGTGTCTACCTTCTGTGTAGTGTGTGTTTCTAGTGTATGTTGTAACGCCGTTCTTGCTGGTATGATTGTGTTTCATTCGTAAAAATATGTGTTCTTCTGTTTCTTGTATGTTTCGTCTGCAAATTGAACACTTGGCTAGGCTGTCTGTCCTGATATGTGAGCTTCTCTTTCTTTTGTGGGTGTCGTGCTATAGTGTATATGAGTCTGTATGTGACTTCCCTTGCTTTGGGAGCGTTGTGTGGATTGTGGAGGTTTGAGAAGATTTGGAGATCACACATCTCGCTCGGCCAGTCACACACCATATCACAGAATTTACATCTCTACTGGATACTCTCGCTTCTGTGCGTCTGCTTACTCAGGCTAACTTTACATAATGCTTCAGAAATAGATTATAAGAATAAGACACCAATACTTCTAATAAGAGCATATGTCATCAACAGGTCTGAGGATTTACCAACGCTGGCGAGTAGTAGTTTACCCTCCACAGAAATGTAGGGAACAGAAGTTAAGGGGATAACCATTCATGTCATTTGTGTAAATGGAAGGGCTGCTGTCCCCAGGATCCCCACCTCACTAGGACTGATGCTCTAGGTTCCTCGAGCTGCCTAGCTAGTGGAAACTAGCCCAGATTCAACAGCACACAGCCGTGCGCGATTGCAATCTCGGCACTAAGAACATCGGGTGTTACCTAGTCCGACCACGCATCTTCCACCCCTCTGATGTTGCGTTCAAACAATGACATAATGGGAGGTATCAGCACAGTACCCAAAGACTACTATGCCATGTAGCCGACATGACACAGTCTGTGCTGCTAGAGCAGGCAACACAGGAGCTGAACCTAGGATGACACGAGCAGTCACGTCTTAATCATTGGCAACAATCAGACAGTTCCTTCTCAAAATATACACTAGTATTTCTGAGAAAGCGGCCACTAGAACGTCATAAACTAATAAATAGTATATAGGCACTTGCTAGCGTAATATTATAAGAGTACCTAAGTTTTGCATATCACTTTAAAAATCATTTTCTTAAAAGTACGTATGTTTAAATATTTAAAAAAAGAATCTATATACAATGTATCACAAAATGCACTAGGATTAAACATTATCAATCAAAGTTTATGCGCCTTTAAATTACGATGCAAATGGGAATATTATTTTATATTAATTTTTTAAGTATTATTTTCCTTGTTTATTAAGGGAAGTCACTGCAAACATTTAATTTTCGTAAAGTACAAAGTTATTGTTCGTAGGGGTAATTTCTTTAAACTTTTTAGACAGTTCATAACATTCAGTAATATATTAATCATTAGTCATGTTAGCAATGCATATAGATTAAATTAATGGGATAAATTAAAATGTACTTTGTACATTGTAATAAATGTTTTGTGCAAATAATATGAAATTAATTTGTTTTAAATGTTAGCAATTAAAAATTATCTAGTATGCATACAATTCAATTAGAACTCCATGATTTCTCTCAAAATGGCGCCATTGTAAACACAATATTAATCATTAGACATGTTTAGCAATGCATATAGATTTAAATTAATGTCATAAATAAATGTGCTTCTAAGTTTTGTGCACATTATTGAAAATTAATTTGTTTTTAAATGGAAGCAATTTAAAATTATTCAGAGTGCATAAAATTCAACAACAAATCCATGATAGTTCTTAAAATAATGTATGTAAACAATATATTTTACTTTCATCGTATCCCCACAAAATGCAGAGTGGGTAGTCAAAATTAAATTATATATTCAGGAACATGAAGGCCATATCATTTCAGGTTCTCTAATAGAATAACTTAGAATATCTTCAAATGTTTTAAGATGAATTTTGTAAAATACAATTTACACAGTTCAAGGTACTTCAATCTGTTTATTGAAAATGAATTAATATTCATTCATTATTAATCATTGTTTATTTGTCATGATTCTAACTTACAAAAGAATTAAGTAAGTTTGCCACAGGCAAACACACACATATATATATATATATATATATATATATATATATATATATCAGTAATAAATATACATATATATATATATTTATGTATATTTATGTTAATACGATTATAATATCATTATAATATTACAAATAATAATAATTATCTTAAGCTACCCATTGTTATTTTTAAATTAATCAAATTAAATGAAATCATTAATAGCTCTCTCACACACACACATTATGATTATCTTTGCAGTTACAATAAATTACAGTTCTGGATAAAAATGGATTACAAGTTGTGCCTTAATAGACATTCTTATTGAAGAGCTGCGTAGTACTTTTTAAAATCTCTCTTCTGTAATAATTTCACTCATCATTTATGATCTTCTTTTAATTTCTAGAAATAATATAAGGGCCTTTAAAATTGGTTGATGAGATGAAGAAGCTACCATGATCTCTCACAACTTTATGCTATATTTCACTCTAAAGAATGTCAAATTAATGATTCTATACATTGTGTCATATTACACATTAATTTATTATAAATATTAGTAATATATATGTGTGTATGTCTGTCTGTCTGTCTCTCTGATAGAGATTCCAGCAAACTATGTTTAATATTGCTGTTTTTGTCTTGCAGGTTTTGCCCACTTCTTAGCCAGGCACAATCCGTTTAGCCGCAGACTAAGTAAAATAATGATTCAAATAGTGATTAGATGCATTTTTATAAATAATATTGTACAGTTCAAGCTACTTCAATCTTTATATTGAAACTGAATTAATATTCATTCATTATTATTCAATGTCTATTTGCCATGAAGGACGAAGAGATAGATGGAATCAAAGAGAAAAGATACCAGACAGCTTAAGATAATGGTTTGGCTGAAGGTTAACAACAGAAATAACTGTCAAGATCAAAAGTTGTGGAGAGACATGATCACCTAGCCAGCAGGCCTGGTACTTGATGATGATGATTTGTCATGATTCTAACTTCAAAAAGAGCTATGTAAGTTCGCCACAGATAAAAATTATATATTTGTCATTCCAATATTACTAATAGTAATAAGAATTACCTTAAGCTACCAATTGTTATGTTAAAATTAAATTAAATAAGTAATATTAATAGCGCTCTCACACATACATTATTTTTGCAGTCACAATTAATACAGTTCTGAATAAAAATGGATTAGAAGCTCTATCTTATAGACATTATTATTAAGTTATAGTTAGAGTATAAAAGTGAAACTTTTTTTTTAAAAAAGGAAGATAATTATTTTAGTATAAGACAATAAAACAAACTGCTCTCCTTGTTTGTTGGATAAAAACTGACAGTATGTTAATTATATTATTAATTCTAAACTTTGTTTTCTCACAATCATATTTGGTTTGATAATCACACAGTGGATTGATTAAGGACAGCATTATTAAAAATTAAATATAAAATAAAAATGAAGAAATGTGTTCCATGTTATGGGAGCTGGAGAAACTAAACAGGATATAAACAAACTGCTAAATTTAAGTTTTAAACTTTACCCTATATGTGTGAAATTAACAACCTGTCATCTATTACATTAAATTGACAGTTTTAAAGATGAAAGAGTTCAATTACTTGGGAACAATGTTAACTTTAGTTGGTAGATTTACAGCAGTTGTGAGAAGCAAATAAATAGAAGATAAGGATGAATTTGAAAGAGGAATATATATATAAATATATAACTATGCCAATGTGAAAAGAAAAAATAGCTCTACAGATAATTTATGGAAATTGTTCAGTAGGTATTTTATTTTAAAAAGTATCCCAAAATTGCCAAAAAATTAAACACCAGCTTTGTTGAAGAGCGGCATAGTACTTTTAAAATACTCTCTTCAGTAATGATTTCACTCATCATTAATGCTCTTTTAATTTCTAGAAATCATATAAGGGAATTCAAAATTGGTTGATAAGATGTTAAAGCTACCATGATTTCTCACAAATTTATGCCATATTTCACTCTAAAGAGTGTAAGATTAGTGATTCTATTAATTTTGTTATTTTACACATTAATTTATTACAAATATTAGTAATATGTATGTGTGTATGTCTGTCTGTCTGTATCTCTGTCTCTGTTAGCATTTCCCAGCAAACTTTGTGTAATGTTGCTGTTGCTGTATTGCAGGTTTTGCTCACTTCTTGGCCAGACATGATCCGTTTAGCCTCAGATCAAGTCTTTCAGGTTATATTATACTGTGACTGCCATCCAAGATTAAAAGCGTAAGTCACTTTTGCTTCATAAATTGAACATATCTGTAATTGTTGTTGTCTTGTGGGACACCGCAAATATTTGTACTCAGATTTTTTTCTTTAAAATTATTTATTACATTAACTCTTTCCATACGTTTCACTGCACTGGCGATTCCGGCAACGTACGTTTCGCCGAATAGCGCGCTATGCTCAATTTGATTAGTGTGAATGCCATCAAACCATATTCTTTTTACATGTCTTATATCATCTGGATAATGGTGAAATCCTATATCTTGTTCAATTATCTAAAGAATCAAATATAATATGTTATATGTTAGATGAATATAAATATATAGATTGATTCTTAAAGCCATGAACAATTTGTCTCTGAAATCTCTTCTGTTGCGTCAATAAAATAGACATATTCTTTTTCCGCGTTTGCAGCTTTCACCTAAGGCGAAGTCCTTACAGCCTAGGAACTGAATTTTGCATGTTAATTCATTTTACCCTGGCAGCCATGTGCACAGGGGCCCCTCACCAATCAGGCAGATAACTCCATTTTCAGAGGTACTCATATTTCTTCTGTTGATGTGTAATTGACGTTTCAAGCCAGGCCTCAATGTTGAGCTCCAGGGGTGGTTGCCACACAGAGAAAACACAAATAAAAATCCTAACTTGCACAGTTTAATTTGAACTAACAACCTCTCTGTGTCAAGACTGCCATAACTTGAGATTGAAAACTTCCACTTCAAGCAAATTCCACAGAAAATTATGAATTGCCTTAAGCTCAAAACTTTCCACTGTGAGAATTTCAATAACAGCTTATAGCTTCTGTATTCAGTGCATCCACCATTTTGATAACTAATACAAGGAAGCATGTGACACCAGACTGTGGAAACTTTTTTTTCGAAGAGCAAAAAAAAATCTTTCTTTACATTGGAAACAATACATTTTATAAAAAATTTTGCAGTGCAGATAGAATTTCACAGCTTATCAGTTTAAAATTGTTTCTTTAGTGAGCTAAGTATAATTTTTATTTATGTCATTCATTAAGTGCTGTCTCCATATCCAAAGTTGGCTACCATGGAGCACCTTTCTGCTCTGTCTCTTGTTTTGATGTTGTAGGGATCGAACCCTACCTCTTGTCCTTTGTAGTCCAGTTCACTAATCATTGAGCTATCGTGTCTTCCCATTTCTTTGGTAAAGCTATGAATATTGATTTTAATAGGCCATCTGGTATATTTCACCTGTTATAGATTTGGATTCACGTGGAGCATAAAATAAATAAATATTCAGTTAATAAATAATGTTCTATACAATAAATAAATATTCAGTAAATATTCAAATATTCAGTTTAACTATTTAAAACTTGTTTTCTTTTTAATTTTAATTATTCTCTTTATGTCATGTCATTAAACAATTTAAAAATTCTTCCTTCGAC
This sequence comes from Megaustenia siamemsis, assembly GCA_032433765.1. Taxonomy (NCBI): domain Eukaryota; kingdom Metazoa; phylum Mollusca; class Gastropoda; order Stylommatophora; family Ariophantidae; genus Megaustenia; species Megaustenia siamemsis. The sequence goes on along the minus strand of JAVIAB010000047.1, from coordinate 18,883,289 downwards.
AAGCTTACAGCTAACGAGAACTGAGACTGAGTGATTGCAAAAGTGTAGCTGATCTAGGCATGCAAGAGTGGTCAAATTACGTAAGACTCTACATAACCTCATTGTGGCAATTGTAAAAAGGTAATGGAGGATTTTACATTCTAATGTCTCTTTATTTTTAAAAGTTGTGCAGTTTTGGTAAAAGTATGTTAGTGCTCATATATTTTCATGATTGTCTTAATTCTAATGCCCTGGAGTGCCATCAGATGGCACACAGGGTTTTTGGTGTACTTTGTCACATGTCCTTATTTTGGCGGAGGTTCTCAATCTTCACTAAAGATCTACCTTACTGAACTTTAAAGAAAAGTATAAACCCAAGGTAATATAGCAATTATTGAAAAGACACCACCTTGAAGAAACCACTAGTCCTGAAATTGATGAGAATAAGTACCATATTGTACCAGCTCACCAACCACCTACATTTACAAGTTTAACAGCCAAGTTTTTATAATAAAAATATTGGTCTATGTGTAATGTGTATCATGCTATTTTTATCACCACAAACAATTGTACTCAGAAATTTTTATTTAAAATTATTTATTACATTAACTCTTTCCATATGTTTTGCCGCACTGTGCGCCAATGCGATTCCGGCAACGTACATTTTGCCGTGTAATGCACTATGCTCAATTTGATTAATGTGAGCGCCATCAAACCATATTCTTTTTACATGTCTAATATCATCTGGATATTGGTGAAATCTTATATCTTGTTCAATTATATAAAGATACATATATAATATGTTAGATGAATATAAATATATAGATTGATTCTTAAAACCATGAACAATTTTGTCTCTGAAATCTCTTCTGTTGCCTAGGAATAGGAACTGAATTTTGCATGTTAATTCATTTTACCCTGGCAGCCATGTGCACAGTGGCCCTCACCAATCAGGCAGATAACTCCATCTTCAGAGGTACTCTTATTTCTTCTGTTGATGTGTAATTGATGTTTCAAGCAATGGCTCTCTATTTGACCAGGGGTGGTTGCCACAGAGAGAAATCACAAATAAAAATCCCAACTTGTACATTCAGATTTGAACTAACAACCTCTCTGTGTCAAAACTGCCATAACTTGAGATTGAAAACTTTCTCTTCAAGCAAATTCCAAGGAGAATTGTGAATTGCTTTAGGCTCAAAACTTTCCACTGTGAGAATTTCAATCACAGCTTATAGCTTCTGACATGTATTCAGTGCATCCACCATTTTGATAACTAATACAAGGAAGCATGTGACACCAGACTGTGGAAACATTTTTTTGGAAGAGCAGAATAAATAAAAAAAAACTTGCTTAACATTGGAAACAATACATTTTATAAAAATTGTGCAGTGCAGATACAGACTTTCACATCTTATCAAATTAAAATTGTTTCTTAAGAGAGCTAAGTATACATTTTATTTGACATTTTCATTTATGTTATTCAGTGCTGTCTCCATATCCAAAGTTGGTTATCATGGAGCACCTTTCTGCTCTGTCTCTTGCTTTGATGTTGTAAGGATCGAACCCTACCTCTTGTCATTTGTAGTCCAGTTCACTAACCACCGAGCTATCGCGGTTTCCCATTTCTTTGGTAAAGCTATGAATATTAATTTTAATAGGCCATCTGGTATATTTCACCTGTTATAGATTTGCATTTACATGGAGCATAAAATAAATAGATATTCAGTAAATAAATAATATTCTTTACAATAAATAAATATTCAGTAAATATTCAAATATTAAGTTTATCTGTTTAAAACTTTTCTTTGTAATTTTAGTTATTCTCTTTTTGTCATGTCATTAAACAATTCAAAAATTCTTCCTTCGACAAGCTTTCGAGAACTGAGACTGAGTGATTGCAAAAGTGTAGCTGATCTAGGCATGCAAGAGTGGTCAAATTACGTAAGACTCTACGTAACCTCATTGTGGCAATTGTAAAAAGGTAATGGAGGATTTTATATTCTAATGTCTCTTTATTTTTTAAAGTTGTGCAGTTTTGGGAAAAGTATGTTAGTACTCATATAATTTCATGACTCTTAATTCTAATGCCCTGGAGTGCCATCAGATGGCACACAGGGATTTTGGTTTACTTTGTCATATGTCCTTATTTTAGCAGAATTTCTCAATTTTTGCTAAAATTCTACCTTACTCAACTTTGAAAAAAAGTATAAACCCTAGGTAATATAGCAATTATTGAAAAGACACCACCTTGAAGAAACCACTAATCCTGAAATTGATGTAAGTACCATCTGTACCACCGCCAACCACCTGCATTCACAAGCTTAACAGCCAAATATTTATAACAGAAAATATTGGTCTGTGTGTAATGTGTATCATGCTATTTTTATCACCGCAAACATTTGTACTCAGATTTTTTTCTTTAAAATGATTTATTACATTAACTCTTTCCATACATTTTTCCGCACTGTGTGTCAATGCGATTCGGGTGACATATGTTTCGCCATATAGTACGCCACACTCAATTTGATTAGTGTGAACATCAAACCATATTCTTTTTACATGTCTCATATCATTTGGATATTGGTGAAATCTTATATCTTGTTCAATTATCTAAACATTCATATATAATATGTTATATGTTAGATGAATATAAATATATAGATTTATTCTTACAACCATGAACAATTTTGTCTCTGAAATCTCTTCTGTTGCGTCAATAAAAAGCTTTCGTACGGAAAAAGTTAACCAAAAATGTACAGTATAGACATTTTTTTTTTTGCGTTCGCAGCTTTCACCTAAGCCTAAATCCCTATAGCCTAGGAATAGGAACTGAATTTTGCATGTTAATTCATTTTACCCTGGCAGCCATGTGCAAAGGGGCCCCTCGCCACTCAGGCAGATAACTCCATCTTCAGAGGTACTCATATTTTTTCTGTTGTGTAATTGACACATGAAGCCAGGCCTCACTGTTGAGACCAGGGGTGGTTGCCACAGAGAGAAATCACAAATAAAAATCCCAACTTGTACATTCAGATTTGAACTAACAATCTCTCTGTGTCAAGACTGCCATAACTTGAGATTGAAAACATCCTCTTCAAGCAAATTCCAAGGAGAATTGTGAATTGCTTTAGGCTCAAAACTTTCCACTGTGAGAATTTCAATCACAGCTTATAGCTTCTGAAACGTAATCAGTGCATCCACCATTTTGATAACTAATACAAGGAAGCATGTGACACCAGACTGTGGAAACTATTTTTTTGGAAGAGCAGAATAAAAAAAAAAATCTTGCTTTACATTGGAAACAATACATTTTATAAAAATTGTGCAGTGCAGATACAGACTTTCACAGCTTATCAGTTTAAAATTGTTTCTTTAGAGAGCTAAGATAAATTTTATTTGACATTTTCATTTATGTCATTCATTAAGTGCTGTCTCCACACCCAAAGTTGGCTACTGTAGAGCATCTTTCTGCTGTCTTTTGCTTTCATAATGAATATTATCATTGGCTGATGTGACCATCTTTTTATGTTACACATGACTCAAAAATCTCATTTGTCTTGTTTGAATTGTGTTTAGTAGTTCTCTTTTAATTTTTAGTTGTTTTAAGACTTCATCGTTTTTTTGTCAATCCAAATCATTGGACAGTTATCATCACCACTATTGTCCAACAAGGAAATAACGCTAGAGGCAAAATGAGCACTATACAATACAATCTTTATCCCAACGTTGTGCTACCAATGCCAGACCTGGACCCTAGATGCAAGAACAATAAGAAAAATAACTTCTACTAAGAAGAAATGTGTCAGACGAATGATAGGAAACAGTCTGAAAGATAAGATCAGAAATGAAGAACTGAGGAGAATGCTAGAAATAAACCCCACCATAGAATATATAAAGAAACAACAGGTAACATTTTTGGCCGCATGACAAAGCAGAAAAATCAAAACACAATACAGCGAGCCTTCAACAAATGTGAGAATACCAGACCCAATGGACAACCACGAACAAGATGGATGGATGGAATATTAGAAGCACTAGGAAACATAACCTGCAGCCGAGGTAAACAGAAGAGCAAAAGACTGCAAATTATATCCCCCCTCGATGCTAAAAGGCAAATGAGGAAGGAAAGAACAAGAAAAATCGTTTGTTTTCTTTTCTTTCCTTTCAATTCTTCCTATTCTTCTATAAATCCACATCTGAAAAGCTTATATTTTCTGTTCTGTTTTCTTGTCCAATGTCCCTCTTTCAGCACCATACATGAATGTTGAGAAGATATAGCATTTTGCTATTCTTAGCTTTAGCCCTGCTTTAATTGTTTTGATATTAGTATATTTTTTATGACATTAAAATTACTTTTTGCCATTTTCTTTTTTTTTTCTCCAGTTTTACATTTTCCATCACTAGTTATAGTATGTTTAAAGTATTTGTATTTTTGAACTGTCTTCAGGTGTATTTCTTGAAATTTGATATCCACTTGAAGGTTTTGATTACTTTCTTTGTTTATGATCAAGGTTTGTCTTTTTGCTATTCATATCTAATCCGTATTTTTTGCTTATCATGTTTTTTTCATTTAGTAATTGATGTAGATCTTCAGGATTTTCTGCTAGTAATACAGTATCATCAGCATATCTTAAGTTACTGACTATCATTACATTATTGTTTATGCCTGGTATCTTTGTGATCTTTTTAAAGATTTTCTCATTGATTAGTTTAAACAAGCTTGGTGATAGAATTTGTGTCACTGTTAAAATATTTACATATTTATATATGGCCTGCTTCAAAAATGTATTTACACATCTACCATTTTATGTGGAAAGGTAGTGCAGCATTGCTTGATTCTGGTCACGACTTTTATAAAAGTCTTGTTGGTCATAAAAAAATATGATCACTAACATCATTATTCCTCAATATATTAAAAGGGATGATGGGTTTAATTTGTACATGTTTACTAGTGTTATGTTTATGTACAATGTTTAAATATTTAAAGAAAAATATAATTGTTGACAGATATTTATATGGACTACTGTATTTACATTTACATATATAATTGCTTACAAAGGCCTGTTATAAACATTTTACACATTTTTTCATGTTTACCAAGGTGTCAGACTAAGGGGTCATTCTCATTACTAAGAACTACAACAAGCTATGCTACTTCAACGCTTGGGGCTGTGAGGCTATCTCAGACATTGGTTTAGATTTTCTGGCACAAAACTGCTGAAGATTTTGCTCGTTGGACATAAGCAAATGTGACATAACAGATGATGGACTGTATGCCTTATCTATGCACTGTCCAAATCTACATAAACTTGAGATGAAGTCATGTGAAGTAACAGCAGACAAAGGAATAGTGATGATTGCTTATAGGTACTTTTCATTTCAGCATGTCCAGGATTGTTGTCTGTCCACTGATGCATATGCTATGGTTAGAAAGTACTGCAAGTAGCCCTCACATAACACAAAAATCTAACAATTCTATAAAGCAGATTTTTATATTAATTTTGTTCTCTTGAGTTGTGTCCAACTTTTGTAATAGATGAGGATGTTATAAAAGAGTAACGAAGGTATTCTAAAAGACTAAAGGGATATTCTGAAAGACTAAGGGGGATATTCTGAAAGAGTAATGGGGTTATTCTAAAAGAGTAATGGGGATATTCTAAAAGAGTAATGTGGATGTTCTAAAAAAAAGTATCAAGGGTATTCTAAAAGAGTAATGGGGATATTCTAAAAGAGTAATTAGGATGTTCTAAAAGAGTCATTAGGATGTTCTAAATTAGGCCAAATCAAAAATGAAAGCTAATTTCTAACATCAGAAGACATTCATCACTTGGGGTCATGTCAGGAGAAGGGAACATCTGTGATCTTTTGTGACAACTGGGATATTTTATGACAGCTGAGATGTTTTATGACAGCTGTGTTGTTTTGTGATAGAGGGGATATTTTGTTGCAGCTTGGATGTTTTGTTGCAGCTGGGATGTTTTGTTACAGCTGTAACATTTTTGACAACTGTACATGATGTTATAGCTGAGATATTTTGTGACAGCTGGGATATTTTGTGACAGCTGGGATATTTTGTGACAACTGAGATATTTTATTACAACTGGGATATTTTGTTACTGCTGTGATGTTTTGTGACAACTGAAATACTTTATGACAACTGAGATATTTTGTTACAACTTTAATATTTTGTGACAACTTTAATATTTTGTAACACTGGCTTATTTTGTGAGAACTATATTTTGTGATAGCTGGGATATTTTGTGACAGCTGAGATATTTTGTTACTGCTGGGGTTTTTTGTGTCATCTGAGATATTTTGTGACAGCTGGGCTATTTTGTGACAGCTGTGATACTTTGTTACTGCTGGGATACTTTGTTACTGCTGGGATACTTTGTTACTGCTGGGATATTTTGTGAGACAGCTGGGATATTTTGTGATGGCTGGAAGATTTTGTGACAGCTGGGATATTTTGTAAAAGCTGGAATATTTTGTTATGACTGGGATAAAATTGTTGCAGCTGGGATATTTTATGACAATTGACATATTTTGTGACAACTGTGATATTTTGTCACAGCTTGAATGTTTTATGACAGCTGGGATGTTTTGTGGTATCTGGAATATTTTGTTAAAGCTGTAACATTTTGTAACAACTGAGACATTCTGTTACAGTTGAGATATTTTGTGACAGCGAGGATATTTTAGGGAAACTGAATTACTGTATGACATCATCATGTGCCATACCGGTTGTCATAAGTGATCATGTCCCTCCACAATCTTCTATCCACAGTGCATCGTATCAGTTCTGTTGTTGATTGTTTTCCATGTCATGACACCAAGTTATCCAGTATTTTCTCTCTTTGTGATCTCTTTCCTTTTATTTTGCCAGTTGTAACCAAGTATTCCAACTTTCCTCTTCTCATGATGTGCCCGAAAAATGTTGATTGCTTCTTTCTAATGTTTTTAAGAGCTCCCTTTTAGTATTGGCCTCTTTGAGAACTTCCTCATTGGTCTTTTTAGCTGTCCAGGTAACTTTCAACATTCTTCTGAGAAATCCCATCTCTGTGGCCTCTAATCATCTTTACGTTTGTTTGTCTACTGTCCATGATTCGTTTCCATAGGTCAGAATTGGTTCTATATAGCACCAATGAACTCTCTTTCTCATTTTTATTGACATAGATTTGTTGCATAAAATATTTTTCATTTTCTGAAATGCTATTTTGGCCTGAGCTTTATGTCAGCTGTGATATTTTGTGATAACTGAGATATTTTGTGACATGTGCATGATTTTGTGATAGCTGGGATATTTTGTGACAAATGATATATTCTGTAACAGCTGGGATATTTTTTTGCAGCTGGGGTATTTTGTGTGAACTGAGGTATATTTTGACTGCTGGAATATATTTTATTACATCAGAGATATTTTGGTACAGCCGGGATATTTTGTGACAGCTGGAATATTTTTTTACCACTGGGATACTTTTTTGCATGTGGGATATTTTCTGACAACAAGATTTGTGACAACTGAGATATTTTGTGGCAAATGAGATTTTGACAGATGTGATATTTTGTTATTGCTGGTATATTTTGTTACTGCTGGGACATTTTGTTACTGCTGTAACATTTTGTGACATCTGAAATATTTTGTAACATCTGGAATATTTTGTTATGATTGTGATAAAATTGTTCCAGCTGGGATATTTTCTTACAACTGAGATATTTTGTTACAGCTGGGATATTTTGTGACAACTGAGATGTTTTGTGACAGCATGGATGTTTTGTGGCAGCTGGGATATTTTGTTGAAGCTGGGATATTTTGTTACAGCTGTTCAAAATGAGACATTTTGTGACAACTTAGGTATTTTTTGACAGATGGGATTATTTGTGACAGTTGGGATATTTTCTGACAGCTGTGATATTTTATGACAGCTGGGTTATTTTGTGACAACTGGTATATTATGTTACAACTGGTATATTATGTTACAACTGGGATATTTTGTTACAACTGAGATATTTTGTAATAGCAGGGATATTTTTCTACTGCTGGGATATTTTTTATACTACTGGGATATTTTGTTACTGCTGTGCCAATTTGAGACAGCTGGATGATTTTGTGATAACTGGGATATTTTGTGGTAGTTGTATATTTTGTTACTACTGGGAAATTTTGTTACTTCTTGGATTTTATGTGACATCTGGGATATTTTGTGACATCTGTGAAATTTTATAACTAAGATATTTCATGACAGCTGTGATATTTTGTGACAAATGAAATATTCTGTGACAGCGGAGATATTTTTTTGCAGCTGGGATATTTTGTGTGAACTGAGATATATTTTGACTGCTGTAATATATTTTATTACATCAGAGATATTTTGGTACAGCCAGGATATTTTGTTACTGCTGGGATATTTTGTGACAGCTGGAATATTTTTTTACCACTGGGATACTTTTTTGCATGTGGGATATTTTCTGACAACAAGATATGTGTGTTATAGCTTCGATATCTTGTGACAACTGAGATATTTTGTGGCAAATGAGATTTTGACAGATGTGATATTTTATTTTTGCTGGTATATTTTGTTACTGCTGGGACATTTTGTTACTGCTGTAACATTTTGTGACATCTGAAATATTTTGTAACATCTGGAATATTTTGTTATGATTGTGATAAAATTGTTCCAGCTGGGATATTTTCTGACAACTGAGATATTTTGTTACAGCTGGGATATTTTGTGACAACTGAGATGTTTTGTGACAGCATGGATGTTTTGTGGCAGCTTGGATGTTTTATGGCAGCTGGGATGTTTCGTTGAAGCTGGGATATTTTGTTGAAGCTGGGATATTTTGTTATAGCTGTAACATTTTGTAACAAATGAGACATTTTGTGACAACTTAGGTATTTTTTGACAGATGGGATTATTTGTGACAGTTGGGATATTTTCTGACAGCTGTGATATTTTATGACAGCTGGGTTATTTTGTGACAACTGGTATATTATGTTACAACTGGGATATTTTTTATACTACTGGGATATTTTGTTACTGCTGTGCCAATTTGAAACAGCTGGATGATTTTGTGATAACTGGGATATTTTGTGGTAGCTGTATATTTTGTTACTACTGGGATATTTTGTTACTTCTTGGATTTTATGTGACATCTGGGATATTTTGTGACATCTGTGAAATTTTATAACTGAGATATTTCATGACAGCTGTGATATTTTGTGACAAATGAAATATTCTGTGACAGCTGAGATATTTTTTTGCAGCTGGGATATTTTGTGTGAACTGAGATATATTTTGACTGCTGGAATATATTTTATTACATCAGAGATATTTTGGTACAGCTGATATATTTTGTGACAGCCCGGATTATATTGTTAGTGCTGGGATTTTTTCTTACTGTTGTGACATTTTGTGAGAACTGAAATTTTTTTGTGACAGCTGGAATATTTTTTTTACCACTGTGATACTTTGTTGCATGTGGAATATTTTCTGACACCTGAAATATTGTGTTACATCTTTGATATTTTTTCACAATTGAGATATGTTGTGACAATTCAGATATATTATATCTGTGAATCAATTCAGAGGATGAGGTATGTTTACAGCACTGGAAAAAAATGACAAATAATCAACAGGTATGGACCAAAGCAGGATCGAACCCGTACTCAGTGGCACAGCGCCTTACCACGAAAAACCAAACGCTTTTGGTTAGCTGAGTGGCAGTGTTCCCTAGCATTTGGCTTTTCGTGGCAAGGCACTGTGCCACTGAGTAAGGGTTCGATCTTGCTTTGGTCCATATTTTTTTCTGTTGTTGATTATTTGTCATTTTTTCCGAGTGCAGTAAATATACCTCTTCATCTGAATTGATTCGCTGATTATCGCCTCAGAAGTTTCTCTTTATAATAATATTAATTTATTATTGATTATCATTATATATTGTCTCCACTCTATTTTATGTCAGCTAGGATATTTTGTGACAGCTGGGGTATTTTGTGACAACTGGACATTTTGTAACAACTGGGATATTTTGAGACAACTGTGATATTTTATGATAGCTGTGATATTTTGTGACAGCTGGGATATTTTGTTATAACTGAGATATTTTGTGACAGCTGGAAGATTTTGTGATAGCTGGGATATTTTGTGACAAATGAGATATTTTGTGAAAGCTGGGATATTTTGTGTGAACTGATATATTTTTTGACTGCTGGGATATTTTGTTACAATTGGGATATTTTGTGTGAGCTGATATATATTTTGACTGCTGGAATATGTTTTATTACAGCTGGGATATTGTGCCAAAGCTAAAAGAGAGGTAATTTCCAATATTAGAAAGAAACAATCATCATTTTTAGGTCATGTAATGAGAAGAGAACAACTGGAATATATTGTAACAACTGGAAACATTGAGGGACGAAGACATAGAGGGAAGCAAAGAGAAAAAAATAACAGACAGCTTAAGAGAATGGCTTGGCAGAAGGTCAACAACAGAAATGAAAAATAGCTACCAAGATCGAAAGTTGTGGAGAGACATGATCACCTACGCCAGTAGGCCCAGTACTTGATGATGATGAGTTTTAACTAAACAGCTAACATTGTATGACTCTGTCGCATTCCGTCTAATTAAATCTATATCTTTTCACTTACTAACGCACTCAAAGCCAGCATTTCTGGTCTTTAACTAACTTGGACTCTTGCATGTTTCAATGAATTACAGGAATATAAATAACTTCCATCTAGGGTCCAGTCAGGAACTTGGAAAACATACCCAAGGCTTGAAGCTGAATCTGGGTGTCACCATCCATCAGCTGCTTATAGATGGCTTTTTTCAAAAAACTGTTCCTTTCTTTTAAGAATTCCAGGAAGGTGCTTCTTATACAGTAAACAGTTGCTGCCATATGGAACAGAACATGAATTCTGTTCCCCTCATACCTGAGGATGGTGCCAGATTTCAGGTTCTTACCCCGCAGGAATGTTTGTAATCCCTGTGGATCCCCAGAACCTTGTTTGTACCTTAGTTTTGAAAGATTGTGGATCAAGTTTGAAACCACACAGTCTGTTGGGGTCGAAGTTGTACCCTTCCACTCACTGTCCAATCTTGCAAGCGTGAGCCTGGCTGCACTTGCCAGACCATCCAGAGGGTGGACATGACATTTCAGATCATAAATGCTAAGATTGTACCTCTCTTCAAGTCTCAGAACAACACAGTGACTTACAACGAGAAGCCTACAGAGAGGTGTTTAAAGTCATGAATACACCTATAGCTTATTAAACAAGCTGAACTGCCCCGCTTCCATTTTAAAAGCCTTCCTCTACTCGATCGCTTGTGCGTGGAAAAGTTATCTTTAAAATTTTGATGAACTGGAAAGAGCTGAGTGCTTACTTTATTAATGCTGAACCAGCTCACTCAAAATTAGACACAAAGTTTAAAGCAAGATTGTTGAAGGAAATGGTGCTAGACTACAACAATTACTTGTTCTTTGTGTTTGCAACACCCGTAGTCCAGGAGTTTGAAATGATGAACAGCCTTTTTCAACAAACTAAAGCTGATCCACCTCTATCATGAACTACATTTACAAGTCTTCAAAGCAGACTATATCATGCAAACGGACATTTAAAAAATGTTGATCAAGTTGATTTTGAAGTAAAATTGTTAACAGGAATATTAGCAGTTCCTTAAAATTACTTGTTCGTTGTATTAAACTGGATTTGGAGCATTAAATATGATGTGATTATGTCAAAAATGTTTGGCTTTTTTAGCACAGTTTTTTGGCCTTATATCAAAATTTTCATCTGTCAACCCTGGTGGCAGGCACTGTTAGACTGACTCCAATTCTAGGGAAAAAAAAATGTATTCACCGTTTTATAATTATTTAAATTTAATTGCACATTTAATCATGGTCATTCATTCTCATCCTTCTTAATCTTCATATCTTATTATAATAATATAAACCATACATTTTATTTTGATACATTAAAAACATAATAATTATATAATATTAAATAATTAATGAATTATTATTCTATTATATATATAATTATTATATTAATCATAATTAATGTAGTGTGCTTCAATTCAATAATTGGGAATATTTATTAATATTAGGCAACTGGAAATACTACATTTTAAATTTACTATAACTAGTTATACAGTTGAGTGAGTTAGAGGCACATGATGATGGTTGAAGAGACCAAGTAACAAACATGGGGGAAAACCGGAAATTTCGGAATGATGGTGTGGTCGTTCAAATGCCAATAATTTCATTCAGCGCTGACATATCCATTTAAAATTTCCCACAAATATGTAAAATTGGTTTTACAATCAGGTTGTCTTATTATTTCCTTTCAATCAGTGCAGCATTTTAGTCTGCTTTGACTTAAAGGTCAACAGTGGAAATAGTCGCCTATCGCCCACGCTTGCCGATGGAGCAAGCATATTCATGAATTTTCGTGATTTTCGTTTTATCCTAACACGGATCACTTTAAAATTTCACACACTTATGTAAAAATAGACGCTAAATCTAAATATCCATTTAATTTAACTTAATCTTACCTTATTTTGGTAGAAAATGTGATGACACCATAGTATGTAGCTGGAAAATTAAAAAAAAAAACACGTAACAATCGTCACCGATGATTTGGCGTCTGCTATAAAACAAAAAGGAGCCTCGTTGTGAGAAAGCTAATTTAATTTCCGTACATGGCGTCCTTAAAACATCGTCGGAAAACAATTGATATGATGTTTATTCCGGAGTTAATTGAAATGGCGCGAAAGGCAAAAATGGCTACTTTGCCTGGAAACCGAAAATCTGGAAACGGCTTCCATTGGATACCGAAGTACCTGCCCGAGTCACTTTACGTAGGTGAGAAACAAACCAAAAGTAGAACATTTTAGCCAAGAAGGTCTTCAGCTGGAGTACCTAAAGCATTTAGTAAAGGCTGGCATAACCTTACACCAAAAATACATTTTCTTAAAATAAAAGATTACTTACTGACTTATGCACATGCACCATCAAGAATTGTGAGGAGCTGCAATATTTTTGACCTGAGTCTAAGTGTATTGTATTTGACAGTTATTAACCTTTTCTGCTGCTGGGTTTTCTGTGACATTGTCTATCTGTATGACTTTTGGTCTTCCTTGAGACCAGTCTATCAACTCTTGCAGGCAAGTTACAGTGGTTTAATGCTGCTAGGTATTTCTGTGACATTGTCTATCTGTATGACTTTTGTGTCTATCCTTTTGAATCTTGAGACCAGTCTATCAACTCTTGCAGGTACACAGCAAGTTACTGGTTCAGTGGTTTAATGCTGCTAGGTTTTCTGTGACATTGTCTATCTGTATGACTTTTGGTCTTCCTTGAATCTTGAGACCAGTCTATCAACTCTTGCAGGTACACAGCAAGTTACTGGTTCAGTGGTTTAATGCTGCTAGGTTTTCTGTGACATTGTCTATCTGTATGACTTTTGGTCTTCCTTGAATCTTGAGACCAGTCTATCAACTCTTGCAGGTACACAGCAAGTTACTGGTTCAGTGGTTTAATGCTGCTAGGTTTTCTGTGACATTGTCTATCTGTATGACTTTTGGTCTTCCTTGAATCTTGAGACCAGTCTATCAACTCTTGCAGATACACAGCAAGTTACTGGTTCAGTGGTTTAATGCTGCTAGGTTTTCTGTGACATTGTCTATCTGTATGACTTTTGGTCTTCCTTGAATCTTGAGACCAGTCTATCAACTCTTGCAGGTACACAGCAAGTTACTAGTTCAGTGGTTTAATGCATAATCCAAAATTTGTTTGTGTCTCTATGCATTTAGTGCTAGTTGTGTGATTTCAACAGTTCACCTGAATTTCACCATTTCTTATTCTGTATTTTACAGAAACCAGTAATGGTTGTATCATTTCACATGTGATCTTTCTCTCCAATATGCCTACCTTAAATATAACACTATGTTTGACATAGTTAAATTAATAGAGTACTTGCAACTAAACTCGTGCTAAGTCAAATGTAAGACATTTATTACATCGTTTGAAAAGCTAAATTTTAATGGAGGAAAACTTAATATATTTAAAACAGTATTTGTAACTTAAACTTTAACCGTTGGAAATGTAAATCAGTCAAAGAGTACATCAGACTATACTTTAATCTTTGAAAATTTAAGACCATTAATACAGTACTTCAAACTAAAATTTGTAATCTTTGAAAATTTAAGACCATTAATACAGTACTTCAAACTAAGATTTAATCTTTGGAAAATTAAGAACCATTAATAAAGTACTTGAAACTAAACTTTAATCTTTGGAAATGTAAGACCATTAATGCAGTACTTCAAACTAAACTTTAATCTTTGGAAATATAAGAACCATTAATACAGTACTTCAAACTAAACTTTTTAATCTTTGAAAATTTAAGACCATTTCAATACAGTACTTCAAACTAAAATTTAATCTTTGGAAATATAAGAACCATTAATAAAGTACTTGAAACTAAACTTTAATTTTTGAAAAGTTATGACCACTTGTACCATACAGTACTTCAAACTAAACTTGTTAATCTTTGAAAATTTAACAGCGTTAATACATTACCTCAAAGTAAAGTAAACTTTAATCGTTGTAAATTTAAGACAGTTAATACAGTACCACAAACTAAACTTTAATCGTAAATTTAAGACAGTTAATACATTACCTCATACTAAACTTTAATCATTATAAATTTAAGACTGTTAATACAGTGCTTGCAACTAAAACTTTGACAAAGGGGAATTCATGTTAGTTAAAACACAATCCATATCAAACGTCGGCAAAGATCTGTATGATACTTTCTCTTGTACAGTTCACTCAGAAGCAGGACTTAGTGAATGGTTTCAGATTGGAGAAAGGGTTGAAGCAAGAGTGTACTTCATCTACCTTGTTTTATGGAACTGCCATCGACTTCATACAGCAGTGATGCTTTACAGGTTCCAAAGGCATTGAATAGTTACTTGAGTCTCATATAGAGGATCTTGACATTGTAGACACAATAATTCTTATCAGTAGTTATGTGAAAACAGTGTAAGAAAAAACAAATGTCATACCATCAATTGGTAGCAGAATATTTACTGCTGCTTCACTCCCAAATTCGAGACCTGATCATCTACACTGATGACTTGGTCAAGAGAGATGTTCGGAGTGGTTGGTATTTTGTTGTGTAATCTAATGGAAAGATGATAGATTAAGGGGCAGAAGCTCACAAGACCTCTAGCAAATTTATGGAGATTGTGGCTTGACGGGAGCTATCACTTAGTTGGTTAAGCGACCAACAATATATGTGGTCTTGACAGGAGCTATCACTTAGCTTGTTAAGTGACCAACAGTATACGTGGTCTTCATAATTGATTTGACTGACAAAGGATGTTTCGTCGGATTGACAAGAACACACTCCACAGGCAGTGGGTGCACCGACTCCACATGTCTCCTGTTATCAACTAAGCTTGGATATACTGCGCTGGACACTCGGGTGTTCGTGGCAATTAAATAACCGAGAAGTTGGCGGGGTCTGCAATTTCGCAAGAAATATTACAAAATTGACATGTATCACATAATGATGGCTTTAAAAGAATACCTGTCACAGGTTGGCTACAAGAAAGCTGAGGATAACCCATGGATCAAAAGAATGGTGGAACACGGCGTCATGAAGGACGAAAGCAGGAAGGAACCCAACACGGTCAATCAATACAGGACATGAACCATAAGTGGACGAACGTTTCTATGTTTGGTGGAACGGGCGGCAGAGCAGATATGGGAATGCCCTGACTTCGGTGACGCCAGCTCGCACTAAAGACCACTTCATACGATACAGCATCACCTACACACATACAAGAAACATACCTTCATCGATTCTGTCCTTGGACCAGGAAATGACTTTTGACAGGTCGTCGTACACTCCTACTTACAGAAAACGTTGCACAACTGCAATATGGGAGACAACTTTCGACGATGCATCAACATCCGGTACTCCAGATCTGAATGCCCTGTCCTTGTAAATCGCACATTCACGGATTGCTTCACACTAACCAGGTCCGTCAAACAAGGATGCCATCTGACTCCGCTGCTCTATCTCATAGTCTTAGAGCCGCGAATCGAGAAGAAAAGACAACTCCATCATCTGTAAATTTATATATGGAGGACAACAAAAGCTCAAGCATACGCCGACAACACCATCTTCTTTCCCACCAGCGGGAATAAGCAAGTAAATAACCAAGTGAGATGTGTGTATATATTCTTATATATATATATATATATATATATATATATATATATATATATATATATATTTGTGTTGCTGTTTGTTGTTTCAACTGTAGGTCTACTTGGCCGAAACGTCGACTTTTGTTTTGTTAATTACCACGTAAAGCTGTTACCATACCACTTTTTTCTTATTCTTTTTTTAAATTGTCCAAATTCTATGACTATATTGAGGATGCTGTCTATTGATCTAGTGTTTGATGGAAAGAAGACAGTGACGTCAGCATACGCTAACAATTTCTCCTCTCCTTTCCCTGACATGAATGTGCCCTTTATGGAACTGTCTCGTCTGATACTCTCAAGGAACGGTTCTATGGTCAGCGCGTAAAGTAGAAGAGAGAGGGAACACCCCTGTCGAACCGATCTAGTTAGCCTGAATATCTATGTGAACGAATGGTTCACTAGGCCTTTACTTTGAGGTCTAGAATAAAAGATGTGTATCCACTGTATGAAGCGTCCTCCTATGTTGTTGTTCAGTAGTGTTTTATGGGGGTAGGAATGAGCTTCTCTGGAAGACTTTTTCTTGGTCGAGACATATGATAGAAGACTGGCTATCTTTGTCATGAGTGTACTTTATAAGGTCTCGTATAAAGTGTGTGTGCTGGTGGATGTTTCTCTCTTGTACATTACACTGTTTGTCTTTATGAAGGAGTGTTGTCATGAAAGGTTTGAGTTTGTTAATGTTTTTGTTAGAATGCTGTAGTTTGTGTTAAGTAGGGAAATGATTGTCTGTGTTGTCTTTCAGGAGCAATGTTATGTAAGACATTTTTAGGCCTGGAGTAAGTTATTTCTTTATGAATGAGTCTGTGTACATTCTGAGAAGAAGAGAACCTAAGAAAGGAAAGAAATGTTGCAAGAATTATATTGTGAGACCGTCAGGCGCCAGAGATTTGTACTTTTGTACTTCTTGTACTGCCTCTGTTTTGTCAGCTAGTGTGAGTTTTGCGTAAAGTTTTTTCCCAGTCGGCGTCTCGTAGTTTCCTTGTGCACTGCATTAATTTGTCTCGAATGTGTGAATGTGAACAGGATTTTACGCTGCTTTCATTTACATATTAGTATTATTGTCTGCTTCTTTCTTAATAGTAGGATTTTTAACTGTATTTCATTTCATACTAGAATTTTAAACTACATTTTTCTTCATGCTAGTATTTTAAATTGACTCTCTGGATATTCTAGGATTTTCAAATGGTTAACTTTTGAAGCTAGAAATATAAACTCTCTCAACTCTCTTTACTCATACATTTTAATCACTGTCTATTAATGCTAGAAATTTTAACTGCCTATCTCACATTCTCTTTCTTCTATCTATATCTTAATGTATAATATATATAATTGCATTTCTCTTTTTCGTTCTTTCTCTATCTCTTAATGTTAGACTTTTAAACTGGCACTCTCCCTCTCCAGTGACATGCATTATGTGCAATTGTCTGTCTCCAACTCCACTCCCTTTTTCTGCAACAATTTTGAAATTTCAACTGCATAGTATTTTCCTAGTTTTTTTAATAGCTCTCTCTCTCTCTCTCTCTCTCTCTCTCTCTCTCTAACATTATCTCTTTCAGACTCTACAGTGAAGTGATGAGACGGCATCAGCTAATGTTTGGAAATTAACTTCTTTGGACCTGTCATCTATAAGAATGTTTAGAAACTGTAAACAGTTGAATATCAGCTAAGAAATATAATAATTCTTTGAAGAATATACATTTAAATGTTGCATAATATTTACAGGCATAGTTCGTTCTAATGTATCAAACTTAAATGAAAAAAAGTCTATATCGTTGAATTGTTGATGAAAATGTTAATATAAACGTATATGCTTTAGAAATTACAAGCTATCTTGCCTTTTTATTTAAGAGAAGCAACTCCTGTTAAATTAATAGTTTAACGTCGATATATTGTAATTGTAAATTATCAAAAGTTTTATTCATATGCATATTGTTTTCCAGAAAATACATTTCTCATAAAATATGCAAGGTCTTTAAAAATTTCTATATATCAAATTGCAAATCCTAAAGTATCTAATTAAAAAAAATAAACATTTCCTTAATTTGTGTTTGCAAATATTAATTATTTATAATTTCTCTCAAAAATTAAAAGTTATCCTCCTTTGTTGAAGGCAAAAAAAGTCAACTTCTGTTTTAAATAAGAAAACGAGGCTGTATAAAGTCCGGTGCAGTGAACAAATTTTGGAAATTATGTGAAATTGTATATAAAATTTGTGTTATTCATCTAGATACTACTGCTGTTGACTGGTTTGTATTAGGTAAAGAAGCTGTTCACGCGATGAAGCTGTGTTTACAGCATGTGATCAAATTATCCAGCACAGGCCTCACGATATTCTGAGACTTGTCTCTTACTATTTTCGAAAAACTTCTGGATCTATATATCCTTCTTTCGGTCGCCTGAAGTATTGTCTATATCTGCAATGTCGTTTCCTGTATAAATGTTACCGTCTTTTGTCATTCTTGCAGTGGTGCATATAGTCTTGTCTATAGTGTTGTATCAATTGAATATGTGGACTTTCCTCAGTCTACTATATTCAGTGCATTCTTGAAATATGCGTCCCACTGTCTGGGGCGCCTGTCCACATGCACATGTAGTTGAGGTACTAATCTTGAATTTTGTAGACACGTGACAGTGGAGTCAATTGTGTTCTGTTCTAATGCGTATAATGATAACTTGTTCTCATCTATTCATATAATGAAATGCATCCTGATTTGGAGCATTTGATGTTCTGATTAATTTGATTATCTGTATCTTATGATGGTATGTAACCAGCGAATCTAGTTGTGTGCCTGTTGCAACTTCTTTTGAACGCTGATCTGCTCTCTAGTTTCCTGGTATTCCATAGTGAGATTGGATCCACTGCAGGGCATTTCTGTGGCGTTTGTAGAGTTCAGTTAATAAAGTTTGCAGATGTAGCAACTTTCTGGACTGCAGTGCCTGGAGCACTGATCTTGCATCTGTCAAAAACTCTACAGGCTGCGGGCTAAGATTGCTGTTCAGCAGTTTTTCTATTGCCAACTTTATTGCTTGCATTTCTGCATCGTAATTGTGATAATATTTCCCTGTTGCTATCTTTTCCATATCCCTAGTGTTATTTTTTGGGTACTCTATGTAGACCCCTGCTCCCCCTTTCTTTTCTATATATTGATAGAGTCACCGCACAGAGCCATTATAAACACCCTATATAACACTTGTTACTACAAGTTTGATAAACTATTCAGAACTTAATTCTCAATTAAAAAATAAAAAAACAATTACTGTCTCTCCATTTTAATGCTTGAGATGTAATTGTCTGTCGCTATTTTCATAACAGGATTTTAAGCTGCTTTCATTTTCATATTAGCATTATTAACTGTTTATTTTAAATAGTAGGACTTTTAAATGTTTCTCTTTTCATACTAAGATTTTAAACTACATTTTTCTTCACGCTAGTATTTTAAATTGTCTCTCTGGTCATTCTAGGATTTTCAAAATGTTAAATTTTTATGCTAGAAATATAAACTCTCTCAACTCTCTTAACTCCTACATTTTAATCACTATCTATTAATGTTAGGAATTTAAAATGCCTATCTCTCATTCTCTTTCTTCTATCTATATCTTAATCTTTAATATATATATATATATATATATATATATATATATATATATTTATAACTGCATTTCTCTTTTTCGCTCTTTCTCTCTCACTCTATCTCTCTCTCTCTTAATGTTAGACTTTTAAACTGCCTCTCTTCCTCTCCAGTGACATGAATTATGTGCAATTGTCTATCTCCAACTCCTCTCCCTTTTTCTGTTACAATTTTGAAATTTCAACTGCATAGTATTTTCCTAGTTTTTTTTTAAATAGCTCTCTCTCTCTCTAACATTATCTCTTTCAGACTCTACAGTGAAGTGATGAGACGGCATCAGCTAATGTTTGGAAATTAACTTCTTTGGACCTGTCATCTATAAGAATGTTTAGAAACTGTAAACAGTTGAATATCAGATAAGAAATATAATAATTCTTTGAAGAATATATATTTAAATGTTGCATAATATTTACAGGCATGGTTCGTTCTAATATATCAAACTTAAATGCAAAAAAGTACGTATATATCGTTGACTTGTTGATGAAAATGTTAATATAAACGTATATGCTTTAGAAATTACAAGCTATCTTGCTTTTTTTATTTAAGGGAAGCAACTCCTGTTAAATTAATAGTTTAACGTCGATATATTGTAATTGTAAATTGTCAAAAGTTTTATTCATATGCATATTGTTTTCCAGAAAATACATTTCTCATAAAATATGCAAGGTCTTTGAACATTTCTATAAGAAATTGCAAATCCTAAAATATCTAATTAAAAAATATGTACCTTTCCTAATTTGTGTTTGCAAATATTAATTATTTATAATTTCTCTCAAAAATTAAAAGTTATCCTCCTTTGTTAAAGGCAAAGTCAACTTCTGTTTTAAATAAGAAAACGAGGCTGTATAAAGTCCGGCGCAGTGAACAAATTTTTGAAATTATGTGAAATTGTATATAAAATTTGTGTTATTCATCTAGATACTACTGCTGTTGACTGGTTTGTATTAGGTGAAGAAGCTGTTCACGCAATGAAGCTGTGTTTACAGCATGTGATCCAAATTATCCAGCACAGGCCTCACGATATTCTGAGACTTGTCTCTTACTATTTTCGAAAAACTTCTGGATCTATATATCTATCTTTCGGTCGCCTGAAGTATTGTCTATATCTGCAATGTCGTTTCCTGTATAAATGTTACCGTCTTTTGTCATTCTTGCAGTGGTGCATATAGTCTTGTCTATAGTGTTGTATCAATGGAATATGTGGACTTTCCTCAGTCTACTATATTCAGTGCATTCTTGAAATATGCGTTCCGCTGTCTGGGGCACCTGCCCACATGTACATGTAATTGACGTACCGATCTTGAATTTTGTAGACACGTGACATTGGAGTCGATTGTGTCCTGTTCCAATGCGTATAATGTTAACTTGTTCCCATCTATTCATATTATGAAAAGTATCCTGATTTTGGGCATGTTGTCTCCTGATTAAATTGTTTCTTATGATGGTATGTAACCGGTGCATCTGGTTGTGTCCCTTTTTCACCTTCATTTGTCAGCTGATCTGCTTTCTCGTTTCCTGGTATTCTACAGTGAGGTGGGATCCACTGCCGGGCAATCATGTGGTGTTTGTAGAGTTCACTCAAAAAGATCTGCAGATGTGGCAATTTTCTGGATTGCAGTGCCTGGAGTACTGATCTTGCATCTGCCAAAACACTACAGGCTGTGAGCTAAGATTACTGATCAGCAGTTTATTGCTTGGATTTCTGCTTCGTAATTGTGACGATATTTCCCTGTTGCTATTGTATCCGTATCACTAGGATTATTTGGGTATTCTATGTATGCACCTGCTCACCCATTCTTTACTGCTTTCTGTACTGACCCATCTGTGTACACACGAATCCATAGGTCTTGTGGGTTTTCTTCATCCAAGAAACTGAGAGTTATTGTTTTACGCTGCAGGTTATTCTGTTCATCCTTGCCAGGTATTCCTTTCACTTCTGTCCGTGTTTGTTTTGACAATCCTGATTCCTCTGTTAAGGGAGTCTGTTCTATTATGGGTAGTAGGGGTTTAACAACTCTTGGTATGCCTGGTGTTTGTCCACAAAAACCTTCTGGATAATGACCGGTGATATTTGTTGTCGCTGGGTGACGATTTCTCGCTTCAGGTCATTATATGTCTTCAGAATATTCGATAAACATTTCTTTTCAGCTCACCCCCACAGATAATAATTAGGCGGGGTTAGGTCTGGTGAACGAGCAGGCCAGATCACAAATGAAATAATGCGATTTGCAAAAACGCTTTCCTAATAAGTAAGTCATGTTGCGGCTGTGTGTGCTGTTGCCCCATCCTGCCGAAACCGAGCTTCTTTAATTTCTCGCTCTGTAAGGTGGGCTACGAATGATTCCAGCATTAAAGTACGGTCATGTTCTGCGTTGATTTTTGCATTGAAAACAAATGTTTCCCAATTATCCGCATACGACTTTCTGAACGTAAAGCGGTATTTGATGTAATTCATGCGGGTGTTTTTTTTTTTACTGCTCTATATACGGTTGTTCTAACTTAATGACGCACCCGGAGAGATGAAACCGTGCCTCATCAGTGAAGAGTGTCACGTCAAGAACTTCATCACCTTGTTCAGAGATAAGGTTCTGAAACCATATGCAGTAGTTCAATCTGGATTCACAATCTCTTGCATGTAATTAAGACGATTCAATTAATCTGTAAGGACGATAGTGCAGCTAACACTTCAGAACCTTGTTGACGGTATTCATTGGAAAAGTTTGCATGTTGAGACAACCACCTTAAAGATTTATTAGGGCTCATTGTAATTCTGGTCTGCATATCAAGTTCTGTGTCTTCTGAAGTTAAAGGCCCTCCAGATCCGTATGCATCTACAACACTATCCATAGCACGAAACTTGTCAATCAAAGTCATAGCCTCATTGCTGTGGGAGACTTGTGAGTCTGGGCATTTCAACATAAATTGTTGAATAACTTCTTCTCTATATTTGCTATCATAACCGAAGACGTATTTAAAAAAATTTTTTTTTTCCATTGTATAACAGCATTTCCCCTCAGCAATGAAACCGTGAATATAATAGCGGCTTACTGTGTTATGTTTGTGACGGGATTGTGGACACAGAATGTGATGTCAATTTCATCAATTGGTGATTTCATTTCAAGAATATTGATCATATCACTCCATAGCCACATTATAAACTATATTACACTTTATTCTACAAGTTTGATAAATTATTCTGAACTTGATTCTCAGTTTCAAAATAAAATAAAAAAGAATGACTGACTCTCACTACTTTAATGCTTGAGATGTAATTGTCTGTCTCTCTATTCATAATATTATTTTAAGCTGCTTTTACTTTTCTTTTTAGTATTTATAACTGTTTCTTTATTAATAGTGGGATTTTTTAACTGTATCTCTTCTCATACCAATATTATAATCTACTTTTCACATCGTGCTTGTATTTTAAATTGTCTCTCTGGTCATTCTAGGATTTTTAAATGGTTAACTTTTGATGCTAGAAGTATAAACTTACTCAGCTCTCTTAACTCCTTCACTTTAATCTCGATCTCTATATATTACTGCTAGAAATTTAAACTCTCTCTCTCTCTCACTCATTGTCTCTTTCTCTCTCTCTCTCTTCTATCTATATCTTAATGTCTAATATATTAAACTGCATCTTTTTTTCGCGCGCGCTCTCTCTCTCTCTCTCTCTCTCTCTCAATGTTACGATTTTAAACTGCCTCTCTCTCTCTCTCTTAATGTAACGATTTTAAACTACCTCTCTCTCTCTCTCTCTCTCTCTCAATGTTACGATTTTAAACTGCCTCTCTCTCTCTCTCTCTCTCGTAATGTAACGATTTTAAACTACCTCGCTCTCTCTCCCGTGACATGTATTTCGCGTGCCCACGCGATGAGATAGGGCTGCAGTGCCACTGGCTCTTGAGTTTAGTAGAACGGTAACAGGCCTCGGCTTTGCCTTGAACGGGGTGTATGATTTGTCTGTTTTCAAGTAAAAATTTACCACAAGCTGGACCGCGTAGGGAATCGAGTGTCTCACAGAAGTAGTGGTCTGACTTCATTTGTTGGGACAGCGACTATTGTTGGGGCAAGCTCACTAATCTTAAGTCCACGGTTTTGTCGCTGACACATAGAGTTATGCTACTTGTGACGAACGTTACAGTGATTCAGGTGTGCCCATTATCAGCAGCATGCCTTTTGTACAGAGTTCAGCGCGTTCAATATTACACAGTTTTCAATGCATCAAGTAGCACACCATTTTGACAGAAGAACTCAGCGTGTTCTATGGAAAAGTATGAACGATCGAGATGGACATTTTGTTGGTTGCTGGCTGAGCAGATATGGAGGTGCCCAGACTGTAGTGAAGCCATTCCGTTCTAAAGTCAAAGCTACGGCACAGCTGCTTGTTTCAATCTTAAAGTGGCATTATATTCCAACATTGAAACGTTTGCAGCTTTAATATGTGAAGATGACCTGAGTCTACAACATTTTGCCCGTTCAAAAATGTATATTTTAGGGGAATGGTTTCAAATTGTGACACACACACACACACGCATACGCACATGCACACGCACGCGCGCGCGCACACACACACACATAAGTTATGCTTCTAGTAAAGCTAGCAGGTAAAAGTTACGGTTCACTTCCCTGCCTTGCTAGGCATGTGTGGAATATGGTGTTAGTGACCATATGTTTCCATGACAAGGCAAATTGTTTAGTGAGGTGGTCGGTATCACTCCAGACCGTCTATGCTTCCCGGAAAAAAAAAAAAAAAACATCCGATACCCATTTACAGAGACTGGGTGAAGATTGAAGCCTTGTTGGTCCGAAAATATCCACTTCTGGAAATCGAACTAAGATCCTTCTAATCAAGCAATGTTCACACTAACCACTCAGCCACCGAGGCTCCAAACTTGTGGCTTAATTAATCTGTGCATGAATGATGTTTTAATAGAATAATACTAGTAATTATAATTGTTTTTTCTTCAAAAGTTGAGAGAGAGAGAGAGAGAGTGTGTGTGTTTGAGTAAAAGTAAGTAATGGGATTAAAAACGGAAAATATGACATAACGATCATAACGATTTCGTGGAGGGCGGCGCCTTCATCATAAATAACGTTGCAGTTAACAGTCTGATCTGAGTACTTGAGATGTGGCAGTTCAAGATGACTTTGGAAAGTTTCCTGACTGCACATGGTCAGGTAGGAGGGTGGCCCCATGCCGCGGTAGAGGTCAGTTTGGTCTCCGCCCCCCGATCTCCGAAGATACCAGCTGAAGTATGCCGCAATGGTTAACACCAGCGTCGCTGGCATTGAGTAGCTTTTGGCATCGCAAGAGTAACCTCTACTCAATGTTACAACCAAATGGCAATGAGTAAAGAAAAGCACAGAAAGAACTTGCAACATCTTACCCAAAAAGGAAAATAATTTAAAAAAAAATGGATAAATGACACCATCTTGGAAATAATGGAAGAAACCAGATAAGCGAAGAACACTCACTACCCAATACAACAAAATAGATAAAGAAATACATAAAATGGGCAATAAGGCAAAAGAGATCTGTTCAGCCAAAGATGTATAGATATCGAAAATATGTAAAATAAAGAAGATTTAAGAGTGATCGACACAGAAATAAAGAAAATGACTAGTAAAAATGTTAAATAAAAATCCGCAGAAAGGTGTTAAATAAGAATAAATGGTCTTCCTTAATATATTTTATATTTATTTTTTTTTCGCATTCTAATTCTAAATTATTATTTATTATTATTATTATTATTATTATTATTTATTATTTATTTTTTGTTTTAAATACATATATGTGTGTGTGTATGTTGTATGCTTTTTTTTCCTGTTGAAGGTCTAGAGACGAAACGTTGGTCATATTTGTGTAGAGGCGTATTATGGTTCCTAAATCGCTCAGTAGATGTTACAAACACTGAGGACGGACACTATCCTTCATCTACAAGGGGTCCTTAGTTGCCTTTTTGGGAAAACCACCTGATTGGGCTATTGATGTTCAGACAACATGTGTTCCATTCCCGCTGGAAGCAGTGTGAATTGTACTCGTTGGTTGAAAAAAATTACCCCGCACGGTCGTCTTAACCGCTGGCAGAAATGGGTACCAGGGTAGTACTCTGGGAAGGTGAGGAATGCCGCCTCGCATCGTGAGTTTCGATGCTTGAAGCGACACTATCCAGTAGTCTCCGAACACTTATAGATAGACAGCCGATCACATATGGATGAAAACTCGCGTTCTAAAACGTCGATTCTAGTCTTGTACTTTACCTTTACCTTATCCCATCTACAAATGATATAATCTAGTGAACGGTTGTTTAATAACTTCACGCGCCTACGACTTTACAGGATAATCAGTACCCACCTGTGGCCATTAACTTAATCGATATAATGTCTCGCTAACGTATCCCGCAACTAACCTATAGGGTGTCTCTTTAATGACTGTGCATTTTTTGTTGTTGAAATAATTACGCACCTAAATTTTATCTATGTATGACGTAATAGTTCAAGCACCATTTACGTGTTCATTTAAACATCACTGCTACATGATAGATCTGGCTTACAATGGTGTTAACACAACTTTATTGTGTTAATACCAACATTACCCATTATAAGCTCGCCGATAGCAGTCAAGTATATTTGAATAATACCATTTATTTTACAATTTGTGTGACGTGACGTTTTTTCTTCCGAGAGTATAAATTCACTGCACTGCGACTTTAGAAACACCCTGTATATGAAAGGTAATATAATCTTGTTCTCCAACTGAAATCATATCGTTATGCTATCATCATCATCATCAAGTACCGGGCCTAGTGTCGTAGGTGATCATGTTTCTCCACAACATTTTTTCGGCAGCTATTTATCATTTCTGTTGTTGACCTTCTGCCAAGCCATTCTCTTAAGCTGTCTGTTATTTTTTCTCTTTGCTTCCCTCTATCTCTTCGTCCCTCAATTTTTCCAGTTGTTACAATATATTCAAGTTGTTCTCTTCTCATTACATGGCCAAAAAATGATGATTGTCTCTTCCTAACATTGTTATGCTATAGATCTATAAAATTGATGAATCAACTAAAATGTGGGTGTAAGTATTAATCTGCTACTATTTATATATATTTATATATATGCAGTGTCATTCCATAGATTAATCATTAATGAGGCATGATATCCGTTATCTTTGCTATAGAAAGAAACATAGTAACAAGGCTGTTAATGACATGCACATCAGCATTTGCGTTTCCTGAGAGTATGTGGAGTATGTCAGTAAACCAACACTGAAATATAAAAATGCGTGCAGCATGTTAACAACAAGTTTTTATTGGGGAGGAATAAAATCTAGAATAAAGTCTGACATAAGAAAGTGGCATGTGGAGACATATATAGAAGTGTTGAAAAAATATTCGAAGAGACGTTACAGTTAAAGTGTAAGTTTATAAATGCAAGATAAAATGTGAGACTTAAAGAACATTAATAACTGTTTTGTTCATTCTACTGCTGTGGATGCTATCCCTCTTTTGCTACATTTAGCTTTAACAGTGGAGAGTGAGTGGCCGAATCTATAACTTGTCGGCTCCAAACAGGAGAAAGCTAGGCCGACTCTCCGTAGGATCAGAAGTTTTATTTTTCTATCCAGGGTGAAATTTAAAACTCTGACCCGAACACCTCGCAGCGACAGCACCGGATAAACCGGCCTTTATTACACGATCCTGTATGTCCCCCAAGCAGACCTCAGTACAGTAATGAGAGAATGCAGTAAATATATATTTTTTTAACAGAACCTACTCGGGAAAGATCATTCTGGTAACGTCTGTTAAAGAACAAACAACAAGTAAAAAAAAGTAAAAAGAAAAAGTAAAGTTCCCCCGTCACGCCAAGTGGCGTATAGGGAATATGGTGTTAGTGACCATAAATTTTACAGACCTTCGACTAATGACTTTTGGGGTAATGTGGTCGGTATTACGCCCGTGCAGCTTTACTTTCCCAGAAAAAATCCAGTACCCATTAAAGGCTGGGTGAACCTGGAAGCCGTCAGTTGGGATCGAACCCTACCTCTTCTCCTTCGTATTCCAGTCACTAACCACTGAGCTATCACGGCTCCCTAAGCAACAAGTAGAGACAACAATAAAGATGTTTGTTGCAAAAGGCAATTTAATTATAATTTTTAACACATTAGCTTCTTGACACCTTAAAGTTAGGACAAGAAAGGGTTGGGTCCACCAGGTTGATGTTTAGCATGTTTTATTCTCTAACAGAGTTGGGTCCACCAGGGTGATGTCTTACATGTTTTATTTTCTAACAGAGTTGGGTCTACCAAGGTGTTGTCTTGCATGTTTTATTCTCTAACAGAGTTTGGTCCACCAAGGTGATGTCTTACATGTTTTTTTCTCTAACATAGTTGGGTCCACCAAGGTGATGTCTTGCATGTTTTATTCTCTAACAAAGTTGGGTCCACCAAGGTGATGTCTTGCATGTTTTTTTCTCTAACAGAGTTGGGTCCACCAAGGTGATGTCTTACATGTTTTATTCTCTAACAGAGTTGGGTCCACCATGGTAATATCTTACATGTTTTATTCTCTAACAGATTTGGGTCCACCAAGATGATGTCTTGCATGTTTTATTCTCTAACAGAGTTGGGTCTACCAAGGTGATGTCTTACATGTTTTATTCTCTAACAGAGTTGGGTCCACCAAGGTGATGTCTTACATGTTTTATTCTCTAACAGAGTTGGGTCCACCAAGTGATGTCTTACATGTTTTATTCTCTAACAGAGTTGCCACCAAGGTGATGTCTTACATGTTTTATTCTCTAACAGAGTTGGGTCCACCAAGTGATGTCTTACATGTTTTATTCTCTAACAGAGTTTGGTCCACCAAGGTGATGTCTTACATGTTTTATTCTCTAACAGAGTTGGGTCCACCAGGGTGATGTCTTACATGTTTTATTCTCTAACAGAGTTTGGTCCACCAAGGTGATGTCTTACATGTTTTATTCTCTAACAGAGTTTGGTCCACCAAGTGATGTCTTACATGTTTTATTCTCTAACAGAGTTTGGTCCACCAAGGTGATGTCTTACATGTGCATTACTAATATTTTTTAGTGAAACTTAAAGCTCAAGAACAATTGTGCTGTCCAATGTCGCTGAGGATAAGACACTACTGGCCGTTAATGAAGAACAGAAAAGTATGGAATCATGTTAGACTATGTTCACTGATATTACATTTACAAAGGGGAGCGAGATAAAGAAATCAGATAGGGGTCTCTAACCGGGTGTATTGTTGAAGCAATGACGAATGTAAAAATCAAAGAGTTCCTCCCCTCTCTAGTAGCTAGGTATATGGAGAATGTGATGTCAGTGGCCATGTTTCCATGACCGACTTCATATTTCTGAGTGATGTGGTCGGTATAACGCCAAGGCGCTTTTACTTGCCAAATCCACTGTACCCATTTGTAAATGCTGGATGAACTCCGGAGCCCTTCAATGCGGAAAAAGAAAATCTGCCACATCTGGGAATTAAACCCGAAGTCTTCTGATTAGCGCACTGAACACTCAGCCTTAAAGATTCACGGCTACAGCTGTGACATAAAACAACATTTAAGAGTCCAATAGAGCAATTTGCTCGGTAATATTTAGATCTTACAATATTGCGTTAGTTCTTTGAAAAGTCTTTGATATTATCATTTTGTGCTTTAGACACCCTGGAGTACCTGAAATGATAACTTTTAGTTCGGTGCAGTTCATGTACCCATTTTTAAGTGGTAAATGGTGGGCCGAGAATCTATCACTGAAGAAAATAAACATACCTAACAGTAATCAGTTCATCTCTACGGTCTGTTTCTAAGTAACTTATCTCATCACGATTGGGTTGTATTTTGAAAGCTTTCAAAATGTAGAACAAACTATCAATGAAGTTGAGTAATATAAAACAAGTGTAATTATAGCACAATTTTTGTGTAAAGAGGGGGAGAGAAAATTCAGGAACAAAATATTGGAACTATTATAGTCACAAAGTTTCAGCAGGCAGGAAAATGAAAATGAGGAAAGAAATAACATCTCAGCCTCGACCACGTCTCGTGTATGGATTATTGCGACTGTAATTTTTTTTGTAATCACACAGACACTTTTACCAATGTGGTCAATACTACGCCAGGACGTCTTTCTTCTCAGAAAAAAAAACTGGATACCAATTTAATGCTGGGAAGGGAAAAGTAAAAGAAAATGTAAATGTTGTGAGCTCATATATAAACACACACATCACTATATTTTCTTTCTTTGAGGGGTTTATGTTTGACATTTTAATTTGTAAAATTATATTTCGTTTTCATATTGCAGGCGACTATCGAATCGTGGAAAAAGGTATAGATGCCACTCTTCAAGGAGTAAAGGCATCATCATCAAGATGCACCAAGATGTCACTCTTCAAGGAGTAAAGGCATCATCATCAAGATGCACCAAGATGTCACTCTTCAGTGCCGTGTCCAGAAAAACGTGACAAGTATCAAGCACTTGTTGTCTGGAAATACAACATTCAACATTTGATTCTGCAGCGTTGAAGTTAACGGTTGTGTGGATCAGCTAACATCAACTTCAGCAGATTACTCTGTAATACTTCACTAAATATGAGAACAGAAGCTTAATTGTTGTATTAGTTTTTACTTTAAGAATAGATGACAAACAAGTACTCTGCCTTACTGGCAACAGTGTATTGTTGAACACCACATTTCTGGAGGTTTATGGTAATTGTTTGTTGCGACTTTTTGTGCTTTGTTTCATGAGGTCAGATCTGTGTGCTTTGTTTCATGAGGTCAGACCTGTGTGCTTTGTTTCATGAGGTCAGACCTATGTGTTTTGTTTCATGAGGTCAGACTTATGTGTTTTGTTTCATGAGGTCAGACCTATGTGTTTTGTTTCATGAGGTCAGACCTATGTGTTTTGTTTCATGAGGTCAGACCTGTGTGCTTTGTTTCATGAGGTCAGACCTATGTGTTTTGTTTCATGAGGTCAGACTTATGTGTTTTGTTTCATGAGATTAGTTTCATGTGTTTAGAGGGGTAGCTTATATGCTTGCGACCAGCAGCCGGAACAGCAGGGTCGGTAGACCATTCAGTAGTTCTACCTCCTCGTCGGTCTCCATTGGTGTGAGCCTACGTTACAATAGGCTGGCTAAAAGAAACTATAATTGCAGTGCTCCTGTCGTGGTGGCTCTTACTGATATAGATGACCTATAGCTTGTTTCATAAGTCGTGCCCAACTTTAAAAATCAATATCTTTTAAACCGCTTTTTGTAATTTTTTCAAAATTTGCATGTATAGTTATAATGATTAGAACCCAACAGGGAATTAATTTCATTAAAAACAAACATTTGGTTATTATTATTGCTTATTTGATTTATATAAATTTATAACGACCCATTGATGTAGTCAAAACTTAGTGTTTACCGTATTTAAGTTAAAAATAGCGATTACAAATCCATAGACGCTCAAATTTACGATTTTTCACGCTTTCCGCGTGAGTTCTCTGACACAATTAGACACTTGTAGTAAACACGAGACATTGTGTTTTCCATTTCCGTTAATTCAGCGGCGTAAGGTGGAACAATAACATTTATCATGAGTCTTAAAATGAAATTCTGCAGTTTACAAAACATCGCAATAAAAATGTATGACTATTTTTGCAAAGAGGCTAAACGAGGAAGATTATTTCATTCTTTAGAAAACCCTGAGAATAGGACAAGACACATTTTGGATTTATCTAAACGGTCATTTAATCGCTGGATTCAAGCACGTGACCGTCAATGTTCCAAATATACAAAATCACAAGGAAGAGCAAAAATGTTGGATAATTTCGACAGTGAACTTATTAGAAGTGAAATTCGCAAAATGTTGGATATGAATGAAACTGTTACAATAAGAAAATTAAAAGTATCGCTAAAAAAGAACAACAGTATTGAAATATCAAAGTCTACATTATGGAGGAATGTGAGAGCTGCAGGCTTTACATTCAGAAAGTATTCCAATGGACGAAACATCATCTGTGAGAAGCCACATATAGTAGTCATGAGAAGCAAGTACTTACGTGAAGTAAAAGAGGTGCGCAAGCAAGGTTATGATATTGTGTACTTGGATGAAACATGGATCAATGCTCACCACACTAACCAAAGGGAATGGCAGTCATCAGATGGAAAGATTAAGAGATTAATACCTAGCAGCAAAGGACAGCGCTTGATAATTGCTCATGCAGGTAGTCGACAACATGGACTAATACAGAATGCAGAGCTCATTTTTCTTTCAAAATCCGTAGACAATCGGGATTATCACTCTGAGATGAATGGTCACATATTTAGACATTGGAGTGAAAATTCTGTTCTCCCAGCACTAGATCGACCATATTGCCTAATAATGGACAATGCAGCGTACCACAACATTGTTGCACTTGAAGATAAAGTCCCGTCGTCATCCAGTACAAAAGATGCTATTAAGATATGGCTCACAAAGGAGCACATACAATTTAATATCATGTACTTAAAACCTGAATTACTATCTCTAGTAAA
This sequence comes from Megaustenia siamemsis, assembly GCA_032433765.1. Taxonomy (NCBI): domain Eukaryota; kingdom Metazoa; phylum Mollusca; class Gastropoda; order Stylommatophora; family Ariophantidae; genus Megaustenia; species Megaustenia siamemsis. The sequence goes on along the minus strand of JAVIAB010000047.1, from coordinate 18,850,854 downwards.
GCAAAAACAGAGGACAAAGATTTTTCAAATAGATAAGATTATCCAAGAGCACGGTCATATAAGTTTGAGGTTGCCACCTTACCATGCTCATTTAAATCCAATAGAACTAATCTGGGCAAAATTAAAAGGACAAGTGGCAGAAGAAAATACAACATTCAAAATATGCGATGTAAAGACACTTGCTAATCTCGCTTTATTAAATATAGACAAAGATTATTGGGCTAAATGTGAAGACCACGTCTTAGAACAGGAAGAGGAATATTGGAAAAATGATGGTTTGTGGAATGTTCAACCCCAAACAGTTATTAATCTTTTAGACTCGTCTGATTCAGAATGAAAGTATATAGCCCCCACAATGTTGGCCCCTATATTACCTTAAATTATTTCAACAAACGGTCCTTTTCAGGACCACACAACTATGAAAATTGGACATACAGGTATACCTTGATATTATTATCGCCCGTCCTCGAACTGAGCAGACAATAATTCTCCTGGTGTTTTGTTTTATCCAGTTATTTCCCCATTACGGCCACGCCTTTACCTAGTGAAAATTAATCGTAGACCAGCAACTACGGTAATTTCTATTCTTTAGGGCTTCACAATTTACAATTTTGACAAACATCAAAGAAATATCGCCGCTTTAAGAAAACTGCAGCTGCAAGATATTTGTTAAATATACATTTAAAGGGTCTTTTGCATTCTAATAACATTTGGAAAATTTCAAAAGTATTTAACAAACGGTTAGAGAGTAATAGCGTTTTGAAGTTGGGCAAATGTTTTGAAACGAGCTATAGTATCAATTGTGCGTCAAAACAGGTTGGCTAAAATAAGTTAATGGTCGCCGTGTTCCATGTCGTGGTGGCTCTTATTGCTATAGAAGACCTAGTGTGCATTACCTCTGAGCTGCGCAAGTAATTTCCAACTCTACCTGGGTCTAGACGACCTTCTACTTCTCCTGTAAAATCTGAGAATGTCAAGTAAGCCATTACGACCCCCTAAACTCAGTGAACTAAGGGTCCCTGACATCAACTCGTGGCATTAGATCAACGACAACAACCATGAGGTTAGAGCGCGGACATATCGATGTATGAATTCCATCAATTTTGACGTTCTCAAATCGACCCATTTGAAAGAGAAAACAATAGACAAAATAGCTGTATTATTTGGAAAAGGCTAATAACAGCCAAGAAGCACTGCTCCCTCAATTCAACTGTCTTAACTTAGCACAGGGAAGTGTAATGCTTCACTCCGTTACACATTAATTCACGTTACGGATTATCCTACACAGTTACCTATATACTATTTATACCAAAGAATGTGTTTACTGTAATGCTACCGAGGCAGTACACTCCAGTAGCTTTCAGACTATGTTAATATATCGGGCATTAGTTGTTAATTTGGGTGAGAGATTGCTGGTCGAGTAACTAGGGCTTTTCCATACTATCGTTCCGTCCATCTGTTTGTTGTTGAGGTCAATTGACCTCAGGGTTTTATATTTAAAGTAACTTTTATCTTTTTACAACGATTTGCACGACCTCATCAGTCTTTGAAAATATGTCCTTGAGAATTTGAGAATTTAGGCTCGTGTCGTGGTACCAGTCCTCAATTTGGAGAATGGCTGTTGAAGCCCCCCAATTATTATCCAATTTTTATTATTTGTTTTGATGCTTTTCAAGTAAGTAGATATCTTTGTTATGGGATGAGTATATGTTGCATCTCATGACATTAATTCCTTCTTATCCGTCTTTTTTATGTTTCTTCTTTTACTTCTGTTTATTCTTTTCTTCATCATCATCTACTTCTTCTTCCTATTCTTCCTCTGCGTTCAGTTAGCTATGCTCAGCAGATCGTACATAAATACAATTCGTGTTTTTTTAATTTGTATGTCTTTAGGTCAGAATTCAGTTATTTGGTCTTTGCACACAAAACCATGTTTGGAGGATATTATCTGGGGTCTACAGACGACAGTACCACTGAGCACATTCATTAACTCAAAAAGAAATACTAAAAAAATGATGAACTCTGCAACCATGAACAAATTGCACGAAAATCATGTCACGATGGGAGATGTCAGATTGCAATGCATGAGACAAAGCCAGGGACTTGCATGTCGGGTTTGCCAATGTTGCCTGGGGACTTCAACTGTGTTAGTGATCCTCCTTTGGTCGCATTCAAACGCTACAAAAGTCTGAGAGATACTCTTCTCGGGAGCCAACTCCTCCAGACAAACGATAAACACCAAGATAGCGTTCTATGTGGACGTCGAGTCTGCAACGTTTGCGACCATGTAGAAAAAGTAAAATAAAGTGCTCCCGTCACGCCAAGTGGCGTATAGGGAATATGGTGTTAGTGATCATACATTTTACAGACCTTCGGCACATGATTTTTGGGGTAATGTGGTCGGTATTACGCCCGTGCCGCTTTACTTTCCCATTAAACAAATCCGGTACCCATTAAAGGCTGGGTGAACCCGGAAGCCGTCGGTAGGGATCGAACCCTACCTCTTGCCCTTTGTTGTCCAGTTCACTAACCACTGAGCTATCGCTTGCGACCATGTGCTTTGCATCAATTACACTGTATTCCTCAATGGGTGATTTGATATCAAGGAGCGATTTACGTGTGTATAATGGAATATCATTTACGCCATAATATGTCAGCATTGCCAGATGGCGTATACAGGTGAGTCGGGACTACGTCTATTGGACAGATTTTGTGATCATCTCCGTGATGTTGAGCAGAAGACTGGCAGTCCGGTGTCGTCCTACTTCATTTCTCCAGGCCACACTGGTAACCTTGGCATGCAAGGAACTGGCATTGTCTCATGTCACTCCAGCAATCATAGCGGTTTTGCCCTTGAGAATCGTCTAATTGTCCTGTTGCATTCGCTGTCCGCAAAAGGCATGGAGATATCGCCCTCATACACATATTCTACCTGTTACACATTTCTTACACTCATGCACACTTGTACCTATATATATATCTATATTTGTCTGATTGTGTAAATGCGGATAGCTACGCATGTGTTTCGTTCACATCTTTTTTGGTATGCACACTCATAGTTGTAGATATACATACATATATATATATGATCACTTTTTCCACGTAGATTTACTTATTGGGAATCAACTCATAAAAAGGTTCCCAATAATAGTAATGGATGGGATCTTGTTCCCACCTCCACATATTTTTAGAACCCTTCCCGTCTAACTATTTGTCACGCCTTGGTCCCGCCCTGTTGGCCGGACATATCATTTTCAATCCAGTCGTTGCCTGGCCAAGCTCTGTACCTCAGGGAAGTGACTTTTTTTTTCTTTCTTTTTTTTTTTAAGAGTCTAGCATATTATCGCCAAGTAGCTAGATTTCTGTGCATATCCTTACATATTTTTGTGTTGGGATTTGTTATTCCTGCTGAATCCCTTTTTGGCTGAAACTTCGTTCTACTTTTGCTTTGTTTCTCACCTACGTAAAGCTGTTACCGTACCACTTTTTCCTTTTTTTTGTGAACATTTTTTTAGATATATAAATATATACGCACAGTGACATAAAGGGGGAAGAAAATTGTAGATAGAGAATTAAGCACTAGGAAGTTAAATGGTAAAATAAAAATAAAGGACAATAAACAATATATTTGTCTTCCTTAGCGCAGAAAAATACATTTGTTGTTTAGTTTTGAAGTTTACGACATAAGAATTATACAATCTAACCTTGTTCAGCGAAAAGTGTGGAACATTCTTCTTGTTCTACCGTTCAGCTCCTTGTGGAGCATAGAGGAAAGTTGGAATACTTGGTAACAACTGGAAAGAGAGATCGCGGACGACAAAGAGAGAATATACTAGTTAGCTTGGTGTCATGGCATGGCAAATAGTCAACAACAGAACTGATACGATGCACTGTAGATAGAAGATTGTGGAAGGACATGATCGGCAATGCAAACCGACAGGGTACATGATGATGATCAATTAAAGACAAAGAAAACGTGAGAACAACCAATGAACCAACCAATAAACAAACCAATGCATCAACTAAACAACATGCCAATGAAAGAAAAAACTACTCACCCATCAATACATCACCCAAACACATACAGTAAACAATCTATCAAAAGAATAAATGAACTAATCGATCAAAGAACTACAAAAAAGTAAAGAAAATAACTCTATTAACAACAGAGTGATTAACTAACCAAACAACATGATAACCAAATTTATAATAAGCCGTTTAACAAAGCTATTAACCAAGCAATGAACTAAGCAATTAAAAAAAAAAGCAGTAATCAGCCAACAACAAATAGAAAATTGTCATTTTCTTCTTCTTTTCTTCCTCATTTGTCTTTCAATATCGAAGGGAGATATAATTTGCTGTCTATTACTTTTCTGTTGGCCTCTCCTGTTATGTTTCTAAGTGTTTCTTATATTCAGTAAATCCATCTTTTTCGTGGTTCCACACTTGATATGGTGTTTTCAAAACGTTTATTAAAGACTCGTTGTGTTTTAGTCTTTCTGTCTTATAAAGTACCCACACCATTTTATATGTTGTTTTTTTTTTAATGTATACAATGGTTGAAATTATGTATAGCCTGTTATCAGTTCCTCACTTCTGAACCTATCTCTCTGGCTGTCTCCTGTCATGTGCGTCTAACACATTTCATTTCGATAATGGTAATTTTTCTTATTGTTCTTGAGAAAAGAATAGCACATGAAGAATAACAATAATTAATCACCAAAACAGCCACAAAATAATAAACAAAACACTCCTTACATTAGGGATAGGGACAGACAAGTTATTTGAGCTAAGTGAAATAATTATATATATATATATATATATATATATATATATATATATAGATTAAAATTTAGAAACCAACAGAAGAGGTCAATTACACATAAAATTGATAGTCATAAACTGAAAGATGAAGCAATAAAGGAAAAGTTTAACATAGAGCTAAGTAATTGTTATTCAGCACTTGGTGAAATAGACTTAGATATCAATGAAATGTGGGACTCACAGAGCAAAATACTAATGACAGCAGCAGAAGCAAGTGCTGGACTGAAGAAAATGGAAAAACGAGCTTGGATCTCAGACACCACATGGAAATACATCAAAGAAAGAAGAGAAGCGAAGAGAGCCATGACTAATGTAAAGACAGATCTTGGAAAGGTTCTGGCAAAAGCAACATACAAAGAATTAGACAACAAAGTGAAAAGTTCGGCAAGAAGAGATACAAGAGCTTATATAGACAACTTGGCAGAGAAAGCAGAGACAGCTGCAATTACAGGAGACAGCAGAACTCTTTATACTGTACAAAAGATGCTGACAAACACCTATACATCCAGTGGAACACCAATTCTAGACAAATCTGGATTAATGCTAACAACAAGCGCAGACATAAAAGCCCGTTGGGCGGAACACTTCGGAGACACTGAGAAGAACATTGATGAGAGAGGCAAGAGCAGCAGGAATCGGCTCCCTCAATGAGATAGAACTGCTTGCACAGAACAGAGACAGATGGCGAGATTTGATAAAATATCTTTAAAAGAAAACTGCTAGAACAAAAATTCATATAGGAGAAGGTGTATCTTGGTCTACGCCCTATGGGCCGGTTACGGCTCGAAAGGTCAATAGATAGATAGATAGATAGATAGATAGATATATATATATATATTCTCCTATTCTTTCTATTTTATACATTTTAACACGCATCCTACCTCCCCTCATGTAGCTTCCTTTTTTTATTTTTAACACCTACTTTCCTCTTTTCTGTCGACCTCTCCATTCATCTGATCATCTAACTTGTAGTTATAGATAATTGTGTTCAACGTTTGTTGTCGTTGTCCTTGTACTCTGAAGAAGGCCACAGGCCGAAACGTCAGTATTGTGTTGTGTACCTTCCTTGTAAAGCTGTCATTATACCTTAGAGTGTGTAACACTCCCCACCACTGACTCCTTACATTAACACGATTTTAGATTTTTCCCACATATGGTTATTGGTCCATGACACTGTCTTCTCCTATTCTAGTTTTAAAGAGATACGCTGTTTGCTTTTCTTGATTAATATGTTATCTTATTGGTTACGATTCCTTTTGACACATTCGCCCCAACGTTGTGCTACCAATGCTAGTCCTGGACCATAAATGCAAGAACAATAAGTAAAATAACATCTACTGAGAATGACAGGGAGCAGCATGAGAGACAAGATCAGAAATGGAGAACTTAGAAAAAAGCTAGGGATAACTCCCGCTATAAAATATAAAGAAACAAAAGATAAAATAGTTTGGTCACGTGACAAGGCAGATAGATCAAAACACAACACAACGAGCCCTGAGTAACGTTGCGAGAACACCAGACCCAAGGACCGACCACGAAAAAGATGAATTGACGGAATATTAGAAATACTTGGAAATATAAAAGCAGTAGAGGCGAACAGAAGAGAAAAAGGCAGTAAATTATATCTCCCATCAACGCTGAAAGGCAAATGAGGAAGGAAAGGAGTAGAAGAAGAGTATTGCTTACGAATATTTTCTTGTGGGCTCTTGAATGTCCTTAAGCGTCTAGGATTGTGTTTAAGCCACCAGCGTAATATTTTCATGTCATGATTCAGTGTCCATGCTATCCGTCTCCTCACCTTGTTTCTTTCTCTGAAGCCAAACTTACTGATCGCATTTTCTTTTTGACCATTTTGCACTTAAGTCCCCATTATTATAATAGTGTAATAAGATTTACATTGAGCCATAGTCAAATTTAGTTACTTATAAAATGTATATATTCCTTCATCAGCATGATTGCTAGTGCCACATACACGTCTATAATGTTAATTACTATAGCCTATTAATGTATGTAACATTACTCTGTCTGATATCGTCTAATTTATTTTCACCAATCTTATCTTCTAGGAATAACCCCCGCCATAGAATATATACAGAAACAACATATAAAATAATGTGGTCACGTGACAAGGCAGAGTGATAAAAACACAACACAACGGGTCCTCAATAACGTTGCGAGAACACCAGACCCAAGGACCGACCACGAAAAAGATGGATTGACGGAATATTAGAAATACTAGGAAACACAAGTGCAGCAGAGGCGAACAGAATAGCAAAAGACAGTAAATTATATATCACCTCGACGCTGAAAGGCAAATGAGGAAGGAAAGAAGAAGAAAAAGATCTTGTCTTCGACGGGGCCTCATCATCAGAAATGAAGAACTGAGATAAAAGCTAGGAATAATTTCCGCCATTGAATATATAACACACAAAAAAATACAGGTAAAATGGTACGAGTCAGCTGACAAGTTGGCCTGTGACAACCTGCACCATCAAAGCAAGAGACCGAAAGGAATGGTTCCCCGTGGTAGCCAATCTTCGATGCTGAGACGTCACTCAATCATGATGAAAATGGTTTAGGCATGTGACAAGACAAAAAATCTGAAACACAATCAGCTGTTAATAAAAGTTGCGAAAACACTAGACTCAACAGTTGACAACGAAAATAATGATTGATGGTATGTTAGAAACACCAGGAAACATAACAACAGTAGAGACAAACCCAAGAACAAAAGACCGCACATTATATACTCTCTCGACGCTGAAAAGAAATTAGGAAGTAAAGAAGAAAAATAAAAGGATCTTGCCTTCTTTGCATATAGAAAGATTTCTTCTCCTCTTTGGTGGCTGTTTCCTCCAGTATATATCATTTTAAGAGCCGCGATAGCTCAGTGGTTAGTGAACTGGACTACAAAGGACAAGAGGTAGGATTCGATCCCAACCGACGGCTCCGGTTCACCCAGCCTGTAATGGGTACCGGATTTTTTTTCTGGGAAAGTAAAGCGGCACGGGCGTAATACCGACCACATTACCCCAAAATTCATGTGCCGAAGGTCTGTAAAATGTATGGTCACTAACACCATATTCCCTATACGCCACTTGGCGTGACGGGGGTAGTTTTCCTTTTTAAAAACATATTATTTATTTTCTCAGAATATATTTATTTCGTTTCACTGTATTTCGATATCTGTTCTCATCATGTATAGCATAGCGGCATTAAAAAATATATGTCTGCTGGTAACTATTCTATCGCCCCTGTTTATATCCTATATTTTATTATCTTTTGTTCTGATCATAGCATGATAGTTTCATGTTATATATGATGTTTACAACTGTGATAATTTAAACGCCCGTATAACTATACATTTATTGAAAACATTCTCCACAGTTGGTAATACAGGAGGTTCTTTCTTTAGTTATGTGTCTCTTGTGTTATATTGTTGACAATTCATTGTCATTATTCTCGAAAAACATAATACTGGTTATTATTATAAATCTTTACAAAGACATGTCAATATATTTTAACTTCCTAGCTGTGACATATTCTACGCATTTATCTATACGCACTGATATAAATATAAAGCCTCAGTTTAATTTTCCTAGCAGATAAAACGAGAGAGGACTAGATAATTCATGACTTGATAATTCATGATTTGATGATTCATGATTTGATGTTCAGGACTGATCACCGCTACCAAACACTAAGTAGATTACTGAGTTAAGGAGGCTGGTTTCAAAGATGGCAAACGGACTAGTCCGCTTTTCTGCGATATTATTATTTTTGATGATTGCAAAAAGTCAATGTAAGTCTTTTATAAGTCTTGCTAGTTATATTATGTTATATTAAGATCATTATCACTACACACTAGAATATTCTATCGGTGCTCCGATTTTCCCCTCTGAGTATCAAAGAGAACCTTGTCCCACATGCACGAACTCCGTAGCACGGTTTTGAATCCATCGGAGACATTTTAACTGATAATTTTACTCGGGAAATGATAATTAATTTTCGCCTGCTCTTTTCGCTTTTTAACTGCCAAGGGTTCTTTAATCTGCATGAGATCAAGACTATAAGCTTATTATTTTAAAGTCTTTTATAGTCATTACTCTTTATACATCAATGGTAGTGTTCTTTGTATGTTAAATGTTCTTGAATTTCTTCTATTTGCAGACGATCGGGCACTGATATATGAAAAAGTAGAAGACCCACAAGAACACTTAAATAGACTCAACAACACAGGCACAAATTACAACATGACAATCAACATCAACTAAACAGAAGTCATGAATATCGAAAAAAGAGAAACAGGACATCGACATAACTGTAGACGGCAGACTACTAAAACAAGTAGAACAAGAAGAAACAATTAGACAGCTATCACTACAATTGTTCAACAAGGAAATAACTCTATAGACAAAACGGGCACTCTACAATACAATCTTCATCCCAACGTTGTGCTACCAATGCCAGACCTGGACCCTAGATGCAAGAACAATAAGATAATAACCTCTACAGAGATGAAATGTGTTAAACGAATGACGGGAAACAGTCTGAGAGATAAGTTCAGAAATAAAGAGCTAAGAAAAAAGCTAGGGATAACCTCGCTATAGAATATATAAAGAAACCACAGATAAAATGGTTTGGCCACGTGACAAAGCAGAAAGATCTAAATACAACACAACGAACCTTCAATAAACGTTGCAAGAACACCATACCCAAGGGCCGACCACAAAAAAGATGGAATGACGGAATATTAGAAACACTAGGAAAAATAACAGCAGCAGAGGCGAACTGAAGAGCGCAAATTTATACCTCCCCTCGACGCTGAAGTGCAAGTACGGAAGGAGAAAAAGAAGTGAAAGAAAGAATAATTTGAAATGTAAATGTTTGTTTCAACGAACAAGAAATACCGTGTTACATAACAATTGTAATATTTCATTCTTTAGGTACTTTCTCCTCATCGAAGGTTGGTTACAATTGGGCGGCATTTTACTCTGTCTCTTGTCTTGATGGTGCATATTGTAATAGTTTCAGGGTCACCACTTCACCTTTGATGCTTTCAGTCCACTTGACGTCAACAACAGCTGATTCAACAACCGAAATAAAGACTCCTTCAACATACTCTGACATATTTTTAATTCAAAGACGCTCAGTAATCACACAAAACTCAAGACCTGGTCATTCCTGTGTGATTCCAGTATTAACTAACAGGCGAGAGAGCTGGGAAACAACAAAGACTATAGAGCATTGACTAAACGCTTTTGAGAATACATGTCTTTGAAGATTGTTAAACTCTCGATGGTCAGACTTCAAACCAACAGCAGAAATAAGAGAAGAAACTAATCAAAACTATGTCTCCGACTATGTTAGAAAGTGTCGCTGGAAATACCTTGGCCACGTTGTCAGAACTGACGTCAGAGGACTATAAAAAATAAACGATAAAAGACCGAAAGAAACCCTACGTAGAGCCATCCTCAAAGAGACGTAGATGTTGGTCACAGAAAGAAACGAGAACAATAACAGACTGCTGCGGATCGCCGGAAATGGATTGCTATGACTTCTATCCTATGTGCCGTTTTCGACCCAAAATGATTATAAATTAAATCAATTGGTCCACTTTAGTCTTGGTCTGGCTCTGTCTTGTCTATCTTGTATCTTCCATTCTAAGATGACTTTTAGTAGGGAACTGTGTCTCTTCACATATTTCCGAATTGTGTTAAATTGTTATTTTTTTTTTCCAGCTCATTCAAAACCTATTTATTTCTCTTCTTTTCCTTCCACCCAATTATCCCCATTTTTTTCTTGAGATCCACGTTTCAAAGGCTTTAAAGATTACGTTAAACAAATAAAGAGACACAAGGAACTGTCATCTGATTAATATATACAATTTACATTGTCAATGGTGAAAAATATTAGATGAAGATAAGTCCATATATTTATATTTAATTTAACCGTTATACATGAAGTCGAACGTCGAAAATCGTCATCATGTTGCACAACTGACAGCTCCATTTTTCTGTCGATTCATATTTCGTAGGTTGCACATTTCTTCTATGTTTTATTATATAATGTCCATGTTTCGCACAATACAGGAGTGTAATTAGTTTTGTTTTGTTCTATTCTCTTCTTAACACTTTGTACTTGATGAAGGCTTTTTTGCCGAAACGTCTTTGTTTGTCTCATGTCACTTCTAATTTAGCTGCTATTTACAATTACATGTGTATGTTACATGCTCTATACACCTTTACTCGCGACCCTGCATGGTATGTAATATTTAATATTGTTATATGTGCGCACTATTCTCTCTTGGCATTCATGTGTCATGGAAGAAAAGAAAGTCGTATACTGCACAAACGTTTATATTTGTCTCATCTACTTTTCAGTGCTGTCTTCCTGTAGATCTTCATATAATTTGTTTTTCCTCAAAATATTTTTCTTCACATGTGTGCAGTTATCAATATCCAGCTTCAAGTTATCTGCGCATTGAGCAGCATGAAGTAAACTGAGTAGCAAGAAGTAAACTGAGCAGCATGAGTAAACTGGGTAGCTTGAAGTAAACTGAGTAGCAAGAAGTAAACTGAGTAGCAAGAAGTAAACTGAGTAGCAAGAAGTAAACTGAGTAGCAAGAAGTAAACTAAGTAGCAAGAAGTAAACTAAGCAGCAAGAAGTAAACTAAGTAGCAAGAAGTAAACTAAGCAGCAAGAAGTAAACTAAGCAGCAAGAAGTAAACTGAGTAGCAAAAGTAAACTGAGTAGCAAGAAGTAAACTGAGCAGCAAGAAGTAAACTGAGCAGCAAGGAGTAAACTGAGTAGCAAGAAGTAAACTGAGTAGCATGGAGTAAACTGAGCAGCAAGAAGTAAACTGAGTAGCAAGAAGTAAACTGAGCAGCAAGAAGTAAACTGAGCAGCAAGGAGTAAACTGAGTAGCAAGAAGTAAACTGAGTAGCATGGAGTAAACTGAGCAGCAAGAAGTAAACTGAGCAGCAAGGAGTAAACTGAGCAGCAAGAAGTAAACTGAGCAGCAAGAAGTAAACTGAGCAGCAAGGAGTAAACTGAGCAGCAAGAAGTAAACTGAGCAGCAAGAAGTAAACTGAGCAGCAAGGAGTAAACTGAGTAGCAAGGAGTAAACTGAGTAGCAAGGAGTAAACTGAGCAGCAAGGAGTAAACTGAGCAGCAAGAAGTAAACTGAGCAGCAAGACGTAAACTGAGTAGCAAGAAGTAAACTGAGTAGCAAGAAGTAAACTGAGTAGCAAGAAGTAAACTGAGCAGCAAGAAGTAAACTGAGCAGCAAGAAGTAAACTGAGCAGCAAGAAGTAAACTGAGTAGCAAGGAGTAAACTGAGTAGCAAGGAGTAAACTGAGTAGCAAGGAGTAAACTGAGCAGCAAGGAGTAAACTGAGCAGCAAGAAGTAAACTGAGTAGCAAGAAGTAAACTGAGCAGCAAGAAGTAAACTGAGCAGCAAGGAGTAAACTGAGCAGCAAGAAGTAAACTGAGCAGCAAGAAGTAAACTGAGCAGCAAGGAGTAAACTGAGCAGCAAGAAGTAAACTGAGCAGCAAGAAGTAAACTGAGCAGCAAGGAGTAAACTGAGTAGCAAGGAGTAAACTGAGTAGCAAGGAGTAAACTGAGCAGCAAGGAGTAAACTGAGCAGCAAGAAGTAAACTGAGCAGCAAGACGTGAACTGAGTAGCAAGAAGTAAACTGAGTAGCAAGAAGTAAACTGAGCAGCAAGAAGTAAACTGAGCAGCAAGAAGTAAACTGAGCAGCAAGAAGTAAACTGAGTAGCAAGGAGTAAACTGAGTAGCAAGGAGTAAACTGAGTAGCAAGGAGTAAACTGAGCAGCAAGGAGTAAACTGAGCAGCAAGAAGTAAACTGAGTAGCAAGAAGTAAACTGAGCAGCAAGAAGTAAACTGAGCAGCAAGGAGTAAACAATAAAAGTAAAGGTTACCTCCACACCTTGCTAGATGTATGGGGAATATATCGTTAGTAACTACATTTGTCCTATGACCAAGGCACATTTTTGGGTGATACGCTTGGTATCACTCCAGGCCTACATTACTTCCTAAAAAAAATCACGACAGTTTTAGAGGCCTGGTGAATTCCGGAGCCTTGTAGGTCCGAAAATTCCACACTTATGTTTTAAATCATTTCCGAATGAATCCCATTTTCCATTCTCCTAAAATACAATGTTTTTGCCATGAATTCATCTAAAACGTACAATTTGTTACGATTTGTTAGTTTTATTGTTTTTTTCCTATTAGTTCAAAATGACGGAAATAAAGGAAACATCAAATTACACGCTGAACAGGAGTATTTCAATATAAGTGGCAAAAAAGCCTAGTTTTTGTTCAAGAAAACGTTAACCCACACTGTGTTATAGCTTCCCAGATTGTACGTGGTGTGTTTCAAATGAATACATTGTAAGCAGCCACACGTATTAGTGAACATAAAATGCAATAGGCACGAATCCTCACATTGACTTCCTTAATAGTTATGGTTTAGTAAGGAACGTAAATTCTATAAAGCTGTCATGACCAATCCATAATTAATTATATGTATGCTTGTAAAACCCTGGATATATAAGGATATATATATATATATATATATATATATGTATACACATATAGTTATAGTTAATCAAAGGCCCCGGTATCACTGCAAACGAATGAAAATCCATAATTGCTCAACGCCCGTGCCAGTGGAATCATTCGAATTAACATCTCATCGAATATCTAAACAGAGAACGGCAGCTGCAGGCACCATCGTAGCATACACAGCACACTTCAAAAGACATAAGGCATTTAGCACCGACAGTGAACGCAACTGAACTATCCTTCGTCATATTACATCATCATTCATCGTAAGCAGTCAGAATATAGAAACTCCATTCGATGAAACACACATACCACAGGGTGCACACAGCACTAATCTCAGTAGCTGCGGCAACAAGCCGGACTTGGAAAATGAGGAAACTGCAACAAGGAACCTTTTCAGACAATGCCTCAACGGTTCATTTCCGTCAATCCGCCATATTGACCGGAAGTCATATATATATATATATATATATATATATATATATATATATATATAATTATAGTATACATTCTGCTTTTTTATGGTATATCGATTTGGGAGACTTTAACACATTGTTTGAGATGAATAATTTCAAACTAGGTAGCACAAATATCAATGTTGTAAATTTTATTTGGGTCCAGTGGGTTGTTTTTTTTTATATATTAATTTTCAAATTAAAGGTTGCAGGAAGGTCGTCGAGAAAGGTCATGCCGTGAAGCTGAAATGCACTGTTTCAAGTAATATTAGAAGCATCACCTTTCAGCTGTGGAGTGGAATCACCCATCTGAACCTTTCAAAATGTGATTTTGATGATAACAAATGTACAGATCTTCACGACTCGACGTTATATCATAGCTTTAATGTTAGCAGCGGAGATTCTGAAAATATAGGGGAATTAAACATCACCAGCGCCAGAGTAAATGAGACACTGTTTAAATGTGTACCTGACATCAGCTCATCTGTGGGTGTTTGCGAGCTGGATGTATACGGTAAGTATAAGGACACTCAATTATGTATTTCAATTGTAGATATATTGAGTTATTGAGTTATTTGCGGGTCATAATCATTGCACTCCGAACATGTCCATAGGTGCTCAGATCCACTCCCCAGCAATTCGCTCAGTGCCCAGCGACTGACGACTCCAGTTCTATGTTGGTTGATAAGTCTTCTTACACGGCCACTTAGTTTCTCATTTCTGGCTGTGCCCATCATAACTCCCATTTCCATCATCCGAAGAAGTGACGCGGATTTGTGTTTGTTGAAGTCCTGTGCTCTTCCATCACATTTCACATCTGGGAGGGCATTGATGATGTCCGCCCGATCTATTGGTTGCCAGTCCGCAACGAAAGCGCAGGTAGCCAACCGGTCCGCTCTTTCATTTCCCCGTACTCCCGCATGTCCAGGGACATAGACAAAGGTGACCTTACGTATTTAAGATTTCTGCAACGACTCTACCCATTGCATGCGTACAGAGCCCGCCTCCACTATTTTTATCATGCTCATCGAATCACTCAGTATACATGCGTGGGTGTAGTCTTGTGACTCTAATCATTTGAATGCCTTGGTCACTGCCATCGCCTCCATTGTCATGCTACTCGTGGTCATAACGTATGCACCACTGTCTTCCTTGACTATTCTGCCTTCCGAGCTTGCTGTAAACTCCCATGCACTTCTTTGGTGTCGTCTTACAGGTCCGTCTGTATAGATGACTGCATCTTCCTCATCGGTGTTATCGCAGATGAGACCGTTGAACTCAGCATTAACCACAGCCGGGTTCTGTTCCCTACTTTTCCTGTCGAGTGTGACAATACACGAGAAAGTCCCCTTGAATGACGTAGACACCGGTATCCACTCCTCACCAACGCTTATACTGGTAAGCCCACAGACCTGTTTGATGACATCTTCTGCTCGGCCAACCCATGATTTGCCTTATTTATGGCCTGGCACCTTTCACTGTGTTGAGCACGTGGTGCAATGGGTGGTCTGTATCTGTACTAATCTTCAGGTATGCTCGTGCTCTCCAGATCTTGATTCTGCCGTCCATGGTTGAAAAGTCAAGAAGATACCTCATTGCTACATAGGGAGTGTTCATCGTACATCCCAGGATAATGCGCATGGCTTCATTTTTATTTTTTTCTCCAGCCTATCAATTTGAGTCGTACTGACAGTAAGAATTGCCAGGGCATACTCGATTGGTGCGAGGACTAATCCCTGGAACAGAAGAGTAAGTAGCCTCTGCGTGATGTTGGCAGCTGCCATGACCTTCAAGGCGGCTAATCCTTTGCGGGATTTTGTTATCACATGGTCGACGTTGTCCCCAAAACACAGACTGCGATCAAACTTAACTCCGAGGTATGTCATCAACTTGTCCTTGGTCACCTCATCAGCTCCCATTCGTACTACCGGTGTGGTCGTATTAACGATATGATTGTTAAGGGAGAACCATGAAACTGATGCTTTATTAGGATTAACCAAGGCACCTGAAACCCCACACCAGGAAGAAATGCGATCGAGTTCGTCTTGCATTGTGTAGGCGATTCCCCGTCTGTCTCTTCCCTGTCGATATACCAGAATATCATCAGCAAAAGTCATAGTTCTTCCCCTCCCATCCAGCTGTTGGGCCGTGATTGTTATTGTGTACACGTTAAATAGAACTGGTGACAATGGTGAGCCTTGTGGAAGCCCTGGACAAATGGATGTTGGCTCGGAAGATAAACTTCCACATCTAAGTATCACCTTCCTCTGAAACAGTGCCTTGGCGATCCATCTAATGTGCACCGCCAGTTTGAGGAGCATATGCATGATATATTCAAATGGTACCCTGTTGTATGCATCATCTAGATCTATAGCAGCAGCACATGTCTCCTCTTGTCTGTGGAAGCCTTCGAAGACGTCATAGGCAAAGACCACCGCATTGAGCCATGTCTCTTTGTTATATCTATAACCTCCGAATGTGGGAGGGAATACGCGTTTCTGTTCAAGGTGACAAGTGAGGACACGGGCAACTATTTTCTCTAGCTGCTTGCCCGCAGTGTTCTGCATTGTGATGATTCTGTATGCACTGTTCTGAGAATGGTCCTTGTTTGGCTTCGGTAGCGGTAGTAAGTAGCTGTGTAGCCACTCCTCCTTAATCTGGACACTCCGAATACTGGCATTAAACTCATTGGCCAGTTTTGTCAAGTCGTCGTCAGCTAAATCGCCTATGTCATCGTACCGTCTGGACCAGGAGCAGTGTTGTGTGACCTATCAAGTGTCGTGCGAATGGTATTGGTTGTGATTGTGAGATCTTCCAGCCCTACATCCTTACACAAATTTGACAAAGATCCCCTTATTCTCATTCTTACAGCCTCATTTCTTTGGTCCGTCTGCTCAATGTAGCGGGCAAGCAGGGCCTTCACTTTGCTCTCATCAGATTTGTGCCATATCCGGCCTGTGCTCTGAAAGTCTGGTATGCCTCTGTGTCATGTTGTGCCATTCATGCTCTGATGAATTACTTGTAGATATATTCTCCAAATAACTATTCACAGACAGGCGTCCACAGAACAATCGACAAACTTCGTTGCACTGCAAACAACCATTAAAACTACATTACATATTTCAGTGAGTTTCACTCGCCACCGAACCTTATGTTTCCTTAATAACCCTAACACTGGTGCATATTTTGCAATGAAATTTGAACAGAAGTACTTTCATTCTGTTGGAGAATAAGAGTAAGTTTACTCTGTGAGAGAATAGGAGAAAGTTCATTCTGTGAGAGAATAGGAGAATGTTCATTCTGTGAGAAAATAGGAGTATGTTCATTCTGTGAGAGAGTAGGAGTAAGTTCATTCTGTGAGAGAAAAGGAGAAAGCTCATTCCGTGAGAGAATAGGAGAATGTTCATTCTGTGAGAGAATAGGAGTAAGTTCATTCTATGAGAGAGCATAGGAGTATGTTGATTGTGTGAGAGAACAGGTGTATGTTAATTATATGTGATATGAACAAAAAATCTGTAGTATGTGCTTTGGTCCCAGGTGGCGCTTAATTTTTGTGACACGCCTGCCCGACGCGCCTCTCTGCTAATCTCGTTCATGTTTACCTGAGACTGCCTACACCACTTGGTTGTTGGATGTGATTGTTAGTGAACAGGATGTGTGAGTTCGCACAGTATAGATGGGAGGTGTGTTAGTACACCCTAGAGGAGTGAGTGTTTAGTGATACAATGATTAAATAAATGCAGGTTTAGGTAGCGAATAAAACATCTTAAATCCATATGCACGTAAAAATAGAAGGTCGATGGAAGAATTCACAGTTTCTTCCATCACCGAGAGACATACATCTAAGCGTATTGGATAGCTTCCATCACCGAGAGACATACATCTAAGCGTATTGGATAGCTTCCATCACCGAGAGACATACATCTAAGCGTATTGGATAGCTTCCATCACCGAGAGACATACATCTAAGCGTATTGGATAGCTTCCATCACCGAGAGACATACATCTAAGCGTATTGGATAGCTTCTATCACCGACAGACATCCGTCTAAGCGTGTTTGATAGCTTCCATCACCGACAGACATATGTCTAGGCGTAATGGATAGCTTCCATCACCGACAGACATCCGTCTAAGCGTGTTTGATAGCTTCCATCACCGACAGACATCCATCTAAGCGTGTTTGATAGCTTCCATCACCGACAGACATCCATCTAAGCGTGTTTGATAGTTTCCATCACCGACAGACATCCATCTAAGCGTGTTTGATAGCTTCCATCACCGACAGACATCCGTCTAAGCGTATTGAATAGCTTCCATCAATGTATCCCAATTTGGACACTGCGTAGTCAGTAATATTTCTCTTCTACCCTCATTTCTTCATTGATACACGATTTATTGATTAGTATTATTGGGTGTGATTGGCTCTGAAATTGTTCTACTTCTCCACACTTGACATCATTGTGTTGTAAGTACACAGAGCTTTCAGCAGGCAAAAAAGAGTAAACATTGGCCACAACCAGCACCTCAAATTGTCATCAACTGACCCGGAAAGTACAGACTGTACGTGCAAGGAAACGTACTACGGATCAGACTGCACTCTAAAATGTCCGGACAACTGTTTCAACGACACCTGTGAACAGTCAACCGGGAATTGTACATGCAAGGGAACATTCTTCGGGTCAGACTGCACTCTCAAATCTTCGGACAAATGTTTGAACGAAACCTGTGAACAGTTAATCTACAACAAATCCAATAATATGGATACCTTAATGTGTTTCTGTACTGGACATGGTTCATTTCTTGGTGTTTTTCCGTGAAGCCATGGCTCATATCTTGATGTGTTTCTGTGCTAGCCATGGCTCATATCTTGGTGTGTGTCATGTTAGTCATATCTCATATCTTGGTGTGTCCGTGTTAATCATGTCTCATATCTTTATGTGTGTATGTGTTTCGTCATATCTCATATCTTAGTGTGTATCTGTGTTAGTCATGTGTCATATCTTTGTGTGTGCATGTTTGGGTTAGATATCTCATATCTTTGTGTGCATGTTTATGTTAGTCACATCTCATATCTTTGTGTGTGCATGTCTGTGTTGACCATATCTCATATCTTTGTGTGCATGTCTATGTTAAGCATGTGTCATATCTTTGTGTCCATGTTTATGTTAGTCATGTGTCATATATCTTGATGTGTGTCAGTGTTAGTCATGCCTCGTATCGCTGTGTGCATGTCTGTTTTGGTCACATCTCCTATCTTTGTATGTGCATGTCTGTGTTAGTCACCTCTAGTGACTCTGGCAGATGGTGCTCGTAAACCTGGGAGGGCCGACCATCTAAGGGCAGAATCCCCCTACAGAAAAGATCATCTGCTGCCTTGCAAGAAGATTGGGGACAATCAAAGGCTAAGGAATGCAAACCTGAATAAAATGCTGGCTGAAATCGGATGCACTGGGCCACTGGTGCAGAACACAGTGCAACGTTTTAACGGGTGTTCAATCAGAGTGGATCTGGCGGACTCTAATTGTGAAGTTCTGCCTGTGGGGGCGATCAACACACTTAACCTGACAGCTGACTTGATGTGAGAGTCTGGAATCCTACTCTGATTGAGTCCTGATCGCAGAGAGAGAGAGAGAGAGAGAGAGAGAGAGAGAGAGAGAGAGAGAGAGAGAAATTGTCATCAAATATCTTCTAACTTTTGACTGGATTACCATGTTTTACTTTTTTGCCTGCGGTCTTACATTGTCCGTGACATTACAAATGTATAATTTAAAATAATGGTTATAATGAAGTTTACTTAAAGTGGCTGGTTCCTTTGTTCTTTGTCAATGCAGCACTGATTGCGCCCCAAATTATAGAATTTACAGTAATCAAACAAATTTAAACATTTAGACACATGGCACTTATTCGCAGATTTCGAGAAGTTTTTTTTCGCCTTTGAAATGAATTAAAAAATGCAGACAGTTTCCTCCTCTACATTCAATAAAGGTGTGAAGTCATTAATTTGCACGAAACCATACGAGAAATCAGTTCTAAAGGTATTATCCGGCTGATCTTCCAGCACGTCAGCCACGCCCACCATGCCTGCATGTTTTGGATCTTCGTGGTCGTCAGTAGAAACTTTACCGGGAGCCTCAGACAAACTTTGGTGGACGTTACCAAGTGTATATGTTAGTCGTGGCTTATATCTTGGTGGTTGTCTGTGCTAACCATGGCTCATATCTTTATGTGTGTATGTGATAACCATGGTTCCTATCTTGGTGGGTGTCTGTGATAGCCATGGTTGATATCGTGGTGGCTGTATGTGCTGGCCATGGCTCATATCTTGATGTGTGTCTGGGCTGGCCATGATTCATATCTTGGTATATGTCTGTGCTGGCCATGGTTCATAACTTAGTGTATATCCGTGCAAGCCATGGCTCATTTCTTAGTGGGTGTCTGTGCTGACCAAGGTTCATATCTTGGTGTGTGTGTGTGTGCTGGCCATGGTTCATATCTTGGTTTATTTACGTGCTATCCATGGCTCATATCTTAATGTGTTTCAGTGCTAGTCATGGTTCATATCTTGGTGTGTTTCCGTGAAGCCCTGGCTCATATCTTAATGTTTTTCTGTGCTAGCCATGGCTCATATCTTGGTGTGTCACTGTGCTAGCCATGGCTCATATCTTAGCTTCTGTGTGTGCTAGACATGGCTCATATCTTGGTGTGTGTCATGTTAGTCATATCTCATATCTTGGTGTGTGTCCGTGTTAATCATGTCTCATATCTTTGTAAGTGTCTGTGTTCAGTCACATCTCATATATTAGTGTGTATCTGTGTTAGTCATGTGTCAAATCGTTGTGCAAGCATGTCTGTGTTAGTCATATCTCACATCTTTGTGTGAATGTCTATTTTAGTCATATCTCATATCCTTCTGTGCATGTCTATGCTAGTCACATCTCATATCTTAGTGTGTGCATGACTGTGTTTAGTCATATCTCATATCCTAGCGTGTGTATCTGTGTTAGTCATATCTCAAATTGTAGAGTGTGTCTGTGTTAGTCACATCTCATATCTTAGTGTGTGTGTTAGTCATATCTCATATCTTGGAGTGTGTCAGTGTTAGTCATGCCTCGAATCGATGTGCGAATGTCTGTATTAGTCACATCTCATATCTTTGTGTATGCATGTATGTGTTAGTCACCTCTAGTGACTCGGACAGATGGTGCTCGTTAACCTGGGAGAGCCGACCATCTAAGGGCAGAATCCCCCTACAGAAAAGACAATTTGCTACCTTGCAGGAAGATTGGGGACAATCAAGGCTAAGGAAAGCAAATTTCAATAAAATACTAGCTGAAATCGGATGCACTGGGCCACTGGCGCAAAACTCAGTGCAACGTTTTAATAGATACTCAATCAGGGTGAATCTAACAAACCCTAATTATGATGTTCTGTCTGTGGGGTCGATCAATTCACTTAAACAGACAACTGTCTTCATGTGAGAGTCTGGAATCTTACTCTGATTGAGTCTTGATCGCAGAGAGAGAGAGAGAGAGAGAGAGAGAGAGAGAGAGAGAAATTAATTTATTTCTTTCTTTTTAAATAGCACGAGCAATGTTGGCCAGCACAAGCTGTAAACATTCTATTTGACTGGTATCATTATGTGCATTCGTTTTAATATATACCGCAAGTAAGACACAATTGAAACCATCTATCTGTTTTCAGTGAATTTTTGTCTTACATGACGTCATGAAAATAAACAGTATACATACAAATAAAACTAAATGGTTAATACGTTATCGCATTTTGAACAACGGCATGAGTTTTTGGAATGGACTATAGGAGCATTTTGATAGTTCGGGCTTGACAATAAAGTGAACATGCATTCAATCGCTGCTTGACTATTTCTCAATATTTGAAAAATGAGTACTTGACACAATGGGTTGGGAAAATGTAAATAAAAGTGAAAAATATCACTGACCCCTCATTTCCAAACATTTCGGTTTAGTACGGTGAAGTATATCACTTCCTCTTCTACAGCATCAAACAATATGTAACGGACACATTTAACTTAAGAGAGTGAGAGGAGAGAGAGAGAGAGGAGAGGAGAGAAAGAAGAGAGAGGATAAGATGAAATAGAGGAGATGAGAGGAGAGAGGAGAAAGAGGAGAGAGAGAGGAGATAGAGGAGAGATAGGAGAGAGATGAGAGATGAGAGAGAGAGGAGCGATATGAGAGAGAGATGAGAGAGATGAGGGAGAGGAGAAATAGGAGAGCGAGAAGAAAGAGGAGAGCGAAGAGAAAGAGGAGAAAGGGGAGAGATGAGAGAGATGAGTGACTGGATAGATAGGAGAGAGAGATGAGAGAGATGAGTGACTGGATAAATAGGAGAGAGAGAGATGAGTGACTGGATAGATAGGAGAGAGAGAGATGAGAGAGATGAGTGACTGGATAGATAGGAGAGAGAGATGAGAGAGATGAGTGACTGGATAGATAGGAGAGAGAGAGATGAGTGACTGGATAGATAGGAGAGAGAGATGAGAGAGATGAGTGACTGGATAGATAGGAGAGAGAGAGATGAGAGAGATGAGTGACTGGATAGATAGGAGAGAGAGATGAGAGAGATGAGTGACTGGATAGATAAGAGAGAGAGAGATGAGAGAGATGAGTGACTGGATAGATAGGAGAGAGAGAGATGAGAGAGATGAGTGACTGGATAGATAGGAGAGAGAGAGATGAGAGAGATGAGTGACTGGATAGATAGGAGAGAGAGAGATGAGAGAGATGAGTGACTGGATAGATAGGAGAGAGAGAGAGATGAGAGAGATGAGTGACTGGATAGATAGGAGAGAGAGATGAGAGAGATGAGTGACTGGATAGATAGGAGAGAGAGAGAGATGAGAGAG
Source organism: Megaustenia siamemsis (assembly GCA_032433765.1). Taxonomy (NCBI): domain Eukaryota; kingdom Metazoa; phylum Mollusca; class Gastropoda; order Stylommatophora; family Ariophantidae; genus Megaustenia; species Megaustenia siamemsis. The sequence continues at coordinate 18,828,104 of JAVIAB010000047.1, read as the reverse complement.
ATGAGAGAGAGAGAGGAGGGAGAGAGAGAGAGAGATCATATTTATGTTATGTTTATTACTTATGATTGTTCCATATTATAAACAAGCCATGACATGTATTTATCGATAGCTTGGCCAATTAACCCCAAATGTACACAAAGAATAACCAGCAGGCATATGGACTACATTTGTACAACAGATAATGTCTACCCAGGCATTATTGCCATACTTCATAGAAGAGGGGTTTGTATTTGTCTTACATACGAGAGAGTATTCTTCTTACATAAGAGGTAGTATTTGTCTTACATAAGATGTTGTATTTGTTTTACATAAGGGGTAGTATTTGTCTTACATAAGATGTAGTATTTGTCTTACATAAGATGTAGTATTTGTCTTACGTAAGAGGTAGTATTTGTCTTACATAAGATGTAGTATTTGTCTTACATAAGATGTAGTATTTGTCTTACATAAGAGGTAGTATTTGTCTTCCATAAGATGTAGTATTTGTCTTACATAAGAGGTAGTATTTGTCTTACATAAGAAGTAGTATTTGTCTTACATAAGAGGTAGTATTTGTCTTACATAATATGTATTTTTTGTCTTACATAAGATGTAGTATTTGTCTTACATAAGAGGTAGTATTTGTCTTCAATAAGAAGTAGTATTAACTTACACAAGAAGTAGCATATGTGTTATATAAAAGGTAATATTTGTCATACATAAGATGTAGTATTTGTCTTACATAAGAGGTAGTATTTGTCTTGTATAAGATGTAATATTTGTCTTAAATAAGATATAGTATTTGTCTAACATAAGAGGTAGTATTTGTCTTAAATAAGAGGTAGTATTTGTTTTAAATAAGAAGTAGCATTTGTCTTACTTAAAATGTAGTATTTGTCATACATATGATGTAGTATGTGTCTTACATAAGATGTAGTATTTGTCTTAAATAAGATGTAGTATTTGTCTTACATAAGAGGTAGTATTTGTCTTAAATAAGAAGTAGTATTTATCTTACACAAGAAGAAGTATTTGTCTTACATAAGAGGTAGTATTAATCTTACATAAGTTGTAGTATTTGTCTTACATAAGATGTAGTATTTGTCTTACATAAGAGGAAGTATTCATCTTACATAAGAAGTAGTATTTGTCTTACATGAGATGTAGTATTTGTCTTACATAGGATGTATTATTCGTCTTATATAAGAGGTAGTATTTGTCTTAAATAAGAAGTAGTATTAACTTACACAAGAAGTAGCATATGTGTTATATAAAAGGTAATATTTGTCATACATAAGATGTAGTATTTGTCTTACATATGAAGTAGTATTTGTCTTTATTAAGACGTAGTATTTGTCTAACACATGAGGCAGTATTTGTTTTAAATTAGAAGTAGAGTTTGTCTTACATACGATGCAGTATTTGTCATACATAAGAGGTAGTATTTGTTTTAAATAAGATGTAAAAAAAAACAAAATAATCGATATATGTTGACTTTCCTGTGTGTCGTGGACAGTGGTCAGGCTATGAAAGGAATTTCTCACGGGTGTAGCTGTAATTTATACCCTGTGGTCAGAGGTGAAGGGTTCTAAAAATACACAAGTGGGGGGAACGCTATCTAGGTACGTCGACTACAAAGGCACAGGCAATATCTGAAAGTATCTAAGGGCCCATAAATACATGTATACACACACACAGATGCGTGTATACATATGTACACGTGCAAGAGGACGTGCACATACTAATACATATCAACATACACATACATATTCACACACATACATGTGTATGCATACAAGCAAGAGCACATATACATGCATGTATATGCGTATACATATATATACCAATACCCGTGCCTATGAACACATGCATGCATGTGCACATCCATACGGGGACAATCATATGTGTGGAAGGGTTCACACCGGGGTCAGTGTGCAAACTCGAAGGAGAAAGAATACAACAATAGAATGACAGGTACTCAAAAGGCGGAAAGAGTGAGATGTATGAGAGTGGGGTGCAATAAAAACATATGAGGGGTAAGTAGCGCAGAAAAAAGGTATATAGGAGAACACCGAAGTGCCTCAACGGGGACTAGTGGAGAAGAACTAAGAATAGCGTGGCATAGTAGATAGACTAAAGAGCCACAACATGGGTGGTAGAGAGGGCTATGCAAGAGGGAAGGAGCAGCCGAAAGGAAACTATGTGTATGAGTGTGATACATTCATGCCCCGTGGTGTCAGCGAACCATACTGGACTATGAGGCGATTTTCCAAAGTATATCGGCTGCGGTCGCCAGAGTGACAGAGGACAATACCAGTGACACGGATGTCGTCTTTGCCCTTGTGATCTGGGGAGTTGAAATGGGAAGACACTGGAGTGCCAGTATTCTGTTGGACATCTCGTAGATGTTCACAAAATCTTTCCGCTAATCTTCTACCAGACTCGCCAGACTCGTCCGTGATAAGTGTTGGCTCTACATTACACTCAATCCATCATCAAGTACCAGGCCTGCTGGCAAAGGTTATCATGTCTCTCCACAACTTTCGATCTCGACAGTTATTTATAATTTATGTTGTTGACCTGCCAAACAATTCTCTTAAGCTGTCTGGTATCTTTTCTCTTTGTTTCCCTCTATCTCTTCGTCCCTCAATTTTCCCAGTTGTTACAATATATATTCCCGATAGCTCAGTGGTTAGTGAACTGGACTAAAAAGGACAAGAGGTAGGGTTCGATCCCAACCGACGGCTTCCGGGTTCACCCAGCCTTAAATGGGTACCGGATTTTTTCTGGGAAAGTAAAGCGGCACGGGCGTAATACCGACCACATTACCCCAAAAATCATGTGCTGTAAAATGTATGGTCACTAACACCATATTCCCTATACGCCACTTGTCGTGACGGGGGCGCTTTACTATTTTTGTTAATGATAAATTAATAGTTCTATATTCATCATCAAATAAAATTATTAACACCATATTTCTTAGACACCTAGAAGGATATTGGAGGAAACATTACCTTTTCCTAGAATCACAAGAGTGCTTAAACTAGCATGATTTGTAATGACATGTCTAGTCTAGTATGACATGATCTGTTAAAGTATAATACCAGCAGCATCGGAAAAAGCACAGCACATGTGGTACAGGTTCAATATAATGTATAAGAAAAAGTACAGTAATGAGCTACGTTACCCAAGGTGGCTTATATGATGAATTTACACTTTAAACTCTTCATGGTTTTAAAAATCAAGTAGTCACTTCACAATAGCTTACAAATTATCACACATACAGGAATATTCATTAATAGTAACTATTTTGTCAAAATACGCATCTGGATCAATTTAACAAGAAACCGGAAATAAAATTAGCACAAAAAACCTCGGAGTGGTGTGGTCTTACAAGTTAAGAGTGCGAAACTGTGCTAAGATTGTGTGCATGTGAAATTTGCCTTTTTAATTGGTGAGTTGATTAATCAACAAATGTGAGTATTGTACAATCCTAAAATTTAAGACAAGCAAGAAAATCATATTTTTATATACCTCAAATAAGCCAAAATCTTTCTTAAATGCATGACAGTAAGGCAAAAAATCAGACTGAAGGTCGGTGAAAATAAAAATAGATTTCACGAAAAAGAATTACAGAAATTCATCAAACAGTTTCCGAGATAATTAATAGACTCTTTGGGCACGAATTTGTGAACGAACTATAGTAAGCAGAACTAGGAGGACCTGGCTGCAGATCATAGCAATGGAAAACAAAAATAACAAATAACAATACATCAACATTCGAGGCAGTGGTGATATCAAATTCAGAATACAAAAGGCGGAGGAGAAAGGAGACGAGGCCAGGCACCAGGAATATATCTCATTAATTCTGAGGTCGGATCTGTTTATTGAATATTGGCAGATTCATCCACGAGAAGCTGTTCAGCAAAAACAACATCAAGCATAAGACATTATTATTTTATCAAACTACTGACTTATTATGATTGCTTGCTACCAGCAGTATGCCAAGACGCCAAAGGCCATATGTACATGCTGTTATGCTAATTTATATTGCATCAAATTACGACATAATATATAGGATGTAACTCCATGTTATAGTGACTACACAATACATATCATATTTATAATATAGCGTTTTTAAAAATAGATTTTCATTAGATACCATTTAACTATTTAATTGCTGATTTCCTTTTTTTTATATTTAGTTGGATTTTTCTAGAAGCGATATCGATCGGTCCAAGTCACATTGCAGCCTGGGAACCTATGGAAATGGGACAGAGGGAGACTACTCTGCTACATGCACAATTCGCATCCCGATGGATAAGATGATGCCTGAAAGTTATGTCTACGCCGTAATGTTTCCTTCAAACATCAACATGTCATTGGTCAACAGATCAGGGGCTGTCAGTGATGACATTGCAGCAATTTTAAGTGAGAATAACATCAATGAATGTATGTTTTTGTGGTCTATATGTTTTATTTTCATTTATTTATTTTGACTTCTTTTATTTTGACTTTGAAAATTGAAGCCTTTGAAATGTGGATTTATAGCAGAATAGGTAGAATTGGATGGAAAGAAAAGAAAACAAACGAGGATGTTTTAAAACAACTAAAAATGAAAAGAGAACTACTAAACACAATTAGAGTAAGAAACAATGAAATTTTTGGGTCATGTTAAAAGACACAACAGCCTAATAAAAGTAATATTGGAAGGGAAAATACAAGAAAAAAGAGGCAGAGGCGGATGAAGACTAACATTGACGAGTAACATCAAAAGATGGACAAGTCAGCGTATGACAATCTGCATCATCAAAGCAAGAGACAGAGTGGAATGGCATTCCATGGCTGCCAATCTTCGATGCGGAGACGGCACTCACTGATGATGATTTTGACTTCCGTTTTTAACAAAATTCATTATAAGTAAAAGTAAAGTACCCACCGTCACGCCAAGTGGCGTATAGGGAAATATGGTGTTAGTGACCCTATATTTTACAGACCTTCAGCACATGATTTTTTTGGGGTAATGTGGTCGGTATTACGCCCGTGCTGCTTTACTTTCCCAGAAAAAATCCGGTACCCATTTAATGCTGGGTGAACCCGGAGCCGTCGGTTGGGATCGAACCCTACCCCTTGTCCGTAGTAGTCCAGTTCACTAACCACTGAGCTATCGCGGCTCCCACTAATTTTTAGGGAATTAGTAAAACCCAGGTGTCCTCGCCAGGGTACGAACCCCGGCTGTTGCCGTGGTAAGCCAACCGCCTATCGATTGCGCTAACCGGACACCCAAAATTCATTTTTTTACTTATATATTGTGAAAGATATAGCCTTTTCTGCAAATCAATTGTCACAAAAAAATGAAAAGTTAATCTTCTTCTTCTTCTTTTCTCTTTTCACTGATACCTTAAGGGTGTCCGGTTAGCGCAATCGATAGGCGGTTGGCTTACCACGGCAACAGCCGGGGTTCGTAATCCTGGCGAGGACACCTGGGTTTTACTAATTCCCTAAAAATTAGTAGGAGCCGCGATAGCTCAGTGGTTAGTGAACTGGACTACTACGGACAAGGGGTAGGGTTCGATCCCAACCGACGGCTCCGGGTTCACCCAGCCTTAAATGGGTACCGGATTTTTTCTGGGAAAGTAAAAGCAGCACGGGCGTAATACCGACCACATTACCCCAAAAATCATGTGCTGAAGGTCTGTAAAATATAGGGTCACTAACACCATATTTCCCTATACGCCACTTGGCGTGACGGGGGGTACTTTACTTTACTTACTGATACCTTAAAGGTGTCGTGGTTTATATCATTTGTCGTTCTTGAGCTGCTCGAACTGTCTGAATTAGTGATTTTCCTTTGTTTTTAAATGTCTCTGTCATTGCATCTATCTATTTTCTTATGGGTCTTCCTCTTGGTCTTTTTCCATGCATTCTAGAGAAGAACCTTTCAAATTTCATATTTTTAGTTATACTAGGAAAAATGTATTTTAGCGAAACATGCTGAGAAAACTTACTAAAAATAAATAGGACTTACTAAAATTAAATACCTATTTCATTATAAATGTATTAGTCGTATGTGCTTGCTCTAGTTCGGCATCATTGTTGTTCTTCTAAAGGTTTCTGTATATCTAATCCTGTATTATTTCCACACTTGAATTGTTATAGACCATGCCAGCATCTGTGTGTGTTTTTCGTTGCGTACTAATCACGTAGCTTGTGAGCTCCCACCGTCTGGATGAACCACATAAAAGAGACATTATATTAGTTTGGTGAGGGGGGGGGGGGGGGGGACTCAATAGACTTATTCATCATCATCATCATGTGCCATACCGGTTGGCGTAGGCGATCATGTCCTTCCACAATCTTTTATCTACTGTGCATCGTATCAGTTCTGTTGTTGACTGTTTGCCATGCCATGACACCCAGCTATCCAGTACTTTCTCTCTTTGTCGTCCGCGATCTCTCTTTCCTTTTATTTTGCCAGCTGTAACCAAATATTCCAACTTTCCTCTTCTCATGATGTGCTCAAAGATTGTTTCTTTCTGATGTTTTTTAGGAACTCCGTTTTTGTGTTGGCCTCTTTGAGAATAATATATATAGATGTATTATCCTTCTAAAAATGATCGCTATATACGTCTAGGATAGCAGTTCACAAGGTGTGAGCCATGGCTCCAAATGTCACCGCCAACCATTGCTAAGGTCACCGCACTGAGGATATTGTCGTGGATAAACTCAGTGGTTTGAAATCATAAATTGACAACATCCACATTGGCTTAATATGTATAATGCATAAAAGTGTTTCTACAATTTAGTGTTAACTCTATCGTCATTGACTATCTGATATATTCTATCAGATAATCAGAGTTTACCATATTTGTTCTACCGTAATTGTCACGAAGGTGTCGAGATTAAATGATTTCCAAAGCAAGGGATCGTAGTGTCAAATTTAGGGAACTATGGAAACATTTAGTTATTGTAGTAGAGGAAAGATAAATAGCCTGGTCACGCTACGTGACATAAAGGGAATATGGTGTAAGTCCAATTATATTTAATAAACCTTCGGCACATTATAGTGCTTTAGTTTCCCAGAAAGAAATACAGTCCCCATTTAAGGATGGGTGAACCAGGCATGTTCGTAAGATGCGAGAAAGGAGGGTTGGGCATAGGAGTGGCTGTCTCATACTGTAAAAAATAAGCCGAAAAAACTTCACAAACATGGACAAGTCAAAGACACTGCGAAGCCAACTGAGAGTATTACACAACAGACCCTTTTTATGAATCTCCAGAGGAAAAGACAAAGAGGAAGACCAAGGAATTGTTGGAGAAGATAGATAGAAGCAGAGATGAAGATGAGGGGGAGGACATGGAATGATCTTAAAAGAATGACATGAAACAGAACGACTTGGAAAGTGTTTGTTGATGACCTATGCTCCACAGGGAGCTGAAAGGTAGAAGAAGAAAGAAGAAGAACCTGGAAGACGTCGATCACGATCAAACCCGACCGCTCGTCCTTAGTAGTCCATTGCACTAACCACTGAGCTATCGCGGCTGCCTATTTAGTTATTATACATTAGTGAAATTTAAGTCCAGAGGGGGATAGTGCGACTGGGTAAAGCACTATCTCCATATCCTGTGCCCAGGCAGAGTAGGCAAAGTGAAATGAGGAAGAAAGCATAATGGCAGGACAAAATAACCAACTTAACTGTCCTGCAATGTGCTAAGACCCTAACAATCATGTCGATGCTCAGAAGTCGAAGGCTAAGATGGCTGGGGCATGTCCAGCGAATGGAAGAAAAACGCATTCCTAGGCAAATACTATATGGCGAGCTAAAACAGGGAAAACGACAAATCGGCAGACCTAAACTACGATATAGAGATATCTGCAAATCATCTCTGAAAGACTTCTCCATCTGTGAAAACGACTGGGAACATCTGGCAAGTGATCGCACATCATGGAGAGCACGTATAAGGAACGGTATAACAACATTTGAGACTGTTCTAAGACAGGACTTAGAAGAGAAGAGACTCATGAAAAAGGATGGTAAACCCTGTGGACCAGCGAGCCTGACCTGTTCATTATGTGACCGCGTGTGTTTGTCAAACATTGGTAGAATTAGCCACGAGAGAAGCTGTTCGGCAAAAACAATACCTCAAAAAAATACGCAATAGCCTCCACTAGACCGTCTGACAAGACGAAAAGGGCCATACATTAGTGAAATACTGAAGCCAACCCGTTATTCACTGAGCTCATTAATTGCCATATAACAAAAAAAAAAATAAAAACAGTAAAGTACCCCAGTCTCGCCGAGTGGCGTATAGGGAATATGGTGTTAGTGACCATACATTTTACAGACCTTCAGCACATGATATTTTTGGGGTTAATGTGGTCGGTATTACGCCCGTGCCGCTTTACTTTCCCAGAAAAAAATCCGGTACCCATTAAATTCTGGGTGAACCGAGAGCTGTCGCTTGGGATCGAACCCAACCTCTTGTTCTTTATTGTCCAGTTGACTAACCACTGAGCTATCACAGCTCCCTTAGTAAATGCTGTATAGTTTTCTCTAACTTCCCTAAGATTTCAAGCTTATATGGTAAGGTGAAGAAGTAGAGAATTTTGCTCCATTTATGTGTGACTGGGATGTATTTGAGCTACAGGGAAGGAAAACGTGTAACCCCACAGTCAGATCTGTGCGATATAGCTAGGGCTCTTTCCCAACAGAAGTGAACACACCTATATTATTTGCTAGGATAGAACGCTCTAGATAAATTGGCCCCTGCTTTTAACTTTCACGTGATCCAGGAAGTACTGTAGAAATAAATGTCCCGCCAGTATCCTTGCTATGTGTGCCACTCAATTGTAGAAATTGCCATAAGTTGGGAATATATTCTAGAGTGTCATGCCAGTGACACGTCGCTAAAGGGTTAAAAAATATGCGGAGCAATTTGTCTGTGTGTATTGTTATATGTGGTTGATAAATGGAATGTATGTATTTGTTGAAATGTTATATGTGCTTGATAAATGGAATGTATGTGTGTGTTGAAATGTTATATGTGCTTGATAAATGGAATGTATGTGTGTGTTGAACAGTTAAATGTGCTTGATAAATGGAATGTATGTGTGTGTTGAACAGTTATATGTGCTTGATAAATGGAATGTATGTGTGTGTTGAACAGTTATATGTGCTTGATAAATGGAATGTATGTGTGTGTTGAACAGTTATATGTGCTTGATAAATGGAATGTATGTGTGTGGTGAACAGTTATATGTGCTTGATAAATGGAATGTATGTGTGTGTTGAACAGTTATATGTGCTTGATAAATGGAATGTATGTGTGTGGTGAACAGTTATATTTAGACGACAAATGGAATGTATGAGTGTGTTGAACAGTTATATGTGGACGACAAATTGAATGTGTGTGTGTGTGTTGAACAGTTATATGTGGTCGATAAATGCAATATGTGTGTGTGTGTTCAGCAGTTATATGTGGTCGATAAATGGAATGTGTGTGTTGAACAGTTATATGTGGACGACAAATGGACATTGTGTGTGTGCGTGTGTTAATCAACTTGGCACACACTGGGTTACGTGAATGTTGTAACAACACTTTCAAGCACTAATATTTTAACATAGCCTTGTTGTGCTATCAAATACCAACCTCGCTGTTAGTAATGAAGACCACCCGACACAGTGGCTACCCTGAGAGAAGTTACATATTTTTACAATGTTCTAGCAGCGGCTATAGTTTCTTTTTAATTCTCCTTCACCCCTAGTAATTACTTAATTTTGTACGATTAATGACACCCGATTACGATTAATGACATCCAATTACGATTATTGACATCCAGTTATGATTAAAGATATAAAATTACGAATAACGACACCCATTACGATTAAATAAACCCATTTATGATTAATGACATCCAATTACGATAAATGAAATCAATTTATGATTAATGAAATCCATTTATGATTAATGACATCCAGTTACGATTAATGACATTCAAAATATTTCATATGCAAGTAATTTAAAGAAAGGAGCCTCGGTGGCTGATGGTTAGTGTGCTCGCTTACTGATCAGAAGAGTCTTGATTTGATCCTCAGAAGTGACGGATATTTTTTTTTCGGATCGACTACACTCCGGGGGTTCACCCAGCCTCTAAAAATGGGTACCAGGCATTTTTCTGAAAAGTAAAAGCGACCTGGGTTGATACCAACCACATCTCCCAAAAATGTGAATGACCATAGATAAATATGGTCACTAATACCACAATCCTCATACGCCTAACAAGGCTTGGAGGAATCTTAATTGCTATTTGAAAAAAAAGTGTAAAAAACCGATAACAAACAAAATATTTTTGCAATTCGCACATTGGAGACAGTACATCAAAACGTAATGTATATATATATATATATATATATATATATATATATATATATATATACACAGAGATAACTAATTTTGTTATATCTACAGTACAAAACATATGATCTGCAAAAGAGTAAACACAATGAAATGACAATAAATCTGAAAAAAAAGAAAAAAATGACCAGGGATATTTATCTTTTCAATTATTCAAAAATCTTCAATCAAAAGGTAGTTAAAACAATAGCTAGACCTAGTGTGTGACGAAAGCGCTTTATATTGATGAATGTGTTGGGACAGCGATCTCAGCACTAGGAAGTTGTTCGTTGTTCAGTGAAGATGATCTGTCGACTAGACCATACTAAACTAAATTATGCTATTTGCAAGCAATTTTTATAAACTACCACAGTTATTATTAATTACACTCGATTTGAGCTCGGCCGAGTATAACCCGACCAATCGTCTTTTTAATGTATTTCCCCTAGGTGTCCCACAGATTGTTCTAAACAAGCACAACTGTCCTGTTGGACCTGGTGTTAGTGGAGAATCTATCCAGATTGGGACTGAGGCGACTTGTAAGTGTGAGATGTTGGTAATTGGTTTCCCTCCAGGATTTGCTCGCTGGTTCACAAAAGACAACAAGACTGTTGGAGTTGAGGACAAGAACGACAAATCATCAACTTTAACATTATCATTCAACTCTTCAGGTAAAAATGGTCATTGCTGATAAATGTGTAGGTGATGGTTTTGTTATTCTAGACTTTGCCTTTTAGTATTTTCATGAAAAATGTAACATTTAAGACCTTTAAAATCTTCAATCGAATTCAATATCATTTTGTATTCAATCTCACAAGTCATCGGTATATCATTATTAATTAGTTTGGTTTCTTTAACATGTCATATTTTTACTTCATTAGCATATACATTGCATTATACTGCTCTCATCTTCTATTTTAACCTGTTCCCCAAATGCTGGATTTCCTTAATCTTTCTGCAAAGAAAGTGTCTACATTCAGACCCCTTTAATAATTGAGCGATCTTTTTTACCTGTCTGCCAAATCTTACTAGCGTTTGTATCACGCTTTTCTTATATGGACGATTCAACGAGACTATATTTATTGTTTTCCTTATATATATATATATATTGCTAAGATATATTCATCATCGTTGAGTGCCGTCTCTGCATCGAAGGTTGGCTACCATGAAACGTCATTCTGCTCTGTCATTTGCTTTGATGGTGCAGGTTGTCATAGTCTTGTCCATTGCTTGATGTTACTCGTTTAGACTAGTCTTGGTCTGTCTCTGAATCTTTAACTTTGTATTTTCACTTCGAAGATTACTTTTTGTAGGCTGTTGTGTCTTTTAACATGCCCTCAAAATCTTAATTGTCTTGTTTCAACTGTGCTTTGCTGTTCTCTTTTCAATTTTAGTTATTTAAAATTTCCTCATTTGTGTTCTTTTCTTTCCATCCTACTTTCTATGAACCTACTTTTCAAAGGCTTAAATTTTCTTTTCTCTTTTTCGTTTGTCTAATGTTCATATTTCTGCACCATACAGAAATATTGAGACGATATAACATTTTGCTGTTCTTGTTTTAGTAATGATGTTATATGTCTTGGTGTGATATATTTTACATGACATTAGCATTGTATTTTGCCATTTCTATTCTTTCTTTTATTTCAGGTTCACATTTTCCATCACTGATTATAGTATGCCCAAGGTAGTTGTATACACTCTACTTTATGTCATATCTACTACCCTGCTACACACACTCAAACATACATACATTTATATATCTTTCGTTCGCCCGAAGTATTGTCTATATCAGCAATGTCGTTTCCTGTATAAATTTTACTGTCTTTTGTAATTCTTGCAGTGGCCCATATAGTTTTGTCTGTAGTGTTATATCTATGGACCAATGGATTTTCCTCAGTCTACTATATTCAGTGCAGTCTTGAAGTATGTGTTCGGCAGTCTGGGGCGCCTGTCCACATGTACAAGTATTTGAGGTGCCGATCTTGAATTTTGTATACAAGTGACTATGGAGTCGATTGTATCCTGTTCTGAGGCGTATAATGATAACTTGTTCATATCTATTCATATTATGAAAGGCATCCTCATTTGGGGCTTGTGGTCCTCTGATTGAAACATACATATATAAATGTATGCACCTAATTATAACAAAATAGTAAAACACTAATTGTAATCAATTCATTAATTCCCCGTGCGTCTTCTCAATATATAGATCCACACCCAGAGTATAGATGCAAGCCAATTACTCCACTGATAACTAATGTTACTGTCATGATTTACGAGCCCCCCTTCCATTGTAAGTAATTATATTCTATAAGTATATTATCAGTAGATGTATGATTTGTATGTGTATGAACACATATGACATATATATCATTATTGACTTGCGTTCCCTTTACAGAACATTGCAATCATCACAGTCAGAAAGAAAGAGTCTGCCTCTGGCCAGATCTCACTTTTTTTTCTGTTGTTAAAATTCATCATCATCGAGTGCCATCTCCGCAACGAAGGTTGGATACCATGGAGCGCCATTCTGCTATGTCTCTTGATTTGATGGTGCAGGTTGTCATAGGCTGATTTGTCCATCTTTTGATGTTACTCATCCATGTTAGTCTTGGTCTGCCTCTGCTTCATCTGCCTTGTATTTTCCCCTCCATGATTACTTTTTTTAGGGCTGTTGTGTCTTATAACATGGCCCAAAAATCGCATTTGTCTTGTTTGAATTGTGTTTAGTAGTTCTCTTTCATTTTTAATTGTTTTAATACGTCATCGTTTGTTTTCTTTTCCTTCTATCTAATTCTACCTATTCTTCTATATATATCCACATTTCAAAGGCTTCAATTCTCTATTCTGTTTTCTTGTCTAATGTCCATGTTTATGTGTCAAAATTAAGACCTCTGTCTTCAAACTACCTTCCTATTTCTCTGCCCCCCTCTCGTCTTCCTGGAACAGCGGAGTGGATCGTTTGCAGTAAACGTGGGATTTAACTTTTGTGTGTTAGATGTTTATGAACCAGTTCTCCTTATCATCATCTTCATTGAGTGGTCTCTCCGGATCAAAGATTGGCTACAATAGAGCACCATTTTGCTCTGTCAGTTGCTTGATAAAGCAGGTTGTTATACGCAGACTTTTGATGTTTTTTATTTCATGCTAATCGTGGTCTGCCTCTGTCACTTTCACCATCATCATCATCATCATCATCATTTACCATACACGTTGCCATAGGCGATCATGCCCTTCCACAATCTTCTATCTACAGTGCATCGTATCAGTTCTGTTGTTGAGTGTTTTCCATGCCATGACACCAAGCTATCAAGTATTTTCTCTCTTTGTCGTCCGCGATCTCTCTTTCCTTTTATTTTGCCAGTTGTAACCAAATGTTCTAACTTTCCTCATCCCATGATGTGCCCGAAATATGTATATTGTTTCTTTCTTATGTCTTTTAGGAGCTCCCTTTTTGTGTTGGCTTCTATGAGAATTTTCTTATTGGTCTTTTTAGCTGTCCAGAGTCTGTCTCTTTACCTTGCATTTTTCCCATCCAAGATTATTTTTAGCAGACTGCTGTGACTTTTAACATGCCCCAAAAATTAAATTTGTCTTGAGTGAATTATTTTTAGTAGTTCACTTTTCATTTTTAATTGTTTTAAGACTTCCTCCATTGTTTTCTTTTCTATCAACCTAATTCTTTCTATTCTTCTATAAGCATTTCAATGGCTTCAATTTTCAGCTTTGATTTCTTGCCTAATGCACATTATCAAGTCAATGTTAAGGTGTTTAAATATGTCCTTATGACATCTAATTTTCTGAGTTTATATTACTGGCCTTATTTTGATCTGTTTCTAGGAGTCTCCATCATTAGTTAACACGGATCCTAGAAATTTATAATTTCCATCAATTTCAAGTTTTCCTATCTCGATGATGATTTTGAGTATTGTTTTGTGTCTTTCCCGTGGACAATATTTTAATGTTCTTTATTATTATTGTGGTGTTTCTCTTAACTGTGTTTTTTTTTAACCAACTCATTTGTCTTTTCTAATTCTTTTGAAAATTTTGAGAGTAGATCCATGTCACTAGCGTATTTCTTCTTCTGCGATCATGTCTCATTCAGTCTAGGATTCCGGACTTTCTTATGAAGGCAGCTGTCTGTTTAAATGATTCGGTTGCCCCGTATAATGGAGACAAATAATAATAAATTAATATTACTGTAGACGGAAACCTCCGAGGCGATAATTCAGGGAATCATAGGAGGAAGAGGCATATACAACAGTACTCATTTTAAAAAATGAGAAATAAACAACAGCAGAAAAAAAAACAAAGAACAATATATGGTCCGCAGCAGGATCGAACCCGTACTCCATGGCACTGCGTCTTGCCACGAGAAGCCGAACGCTCACGAACACTGCCACTGACCATATATTGTTCTTTGTTTTTTTCTGTTGTTGTTTATTTGTCTTTTTTTTATGAGTGCTGTAGTACATACCTCTTCCTCCTATGATTCCTTGCCCCGTATAGTTTCTCTTCCAGGGAGGTAGGTGTGGACCACATTGTCCTTCTCAGGTCTGTGTACTGGGGGTAATCCTGTAGAACATGTTTTGTTCTCATGCAGTCCAGTGTACAGTGGCATTGACTGGTAGTTCCTATTTTGAGTTTGTTGAACATGTGGTTTCTTATTCTGTTGTGGCCAGTGCGTAGGCGAAGTATGATGACTTGATCCCTCCTTGATAGTTGAATGTATCCGTCCCTCTCGTTATACTTTGGGTGTTCTCGTTTCCATTTTTCATGGTACTGGCATTTGATGATGGATTTGGCTTCGTCGTAGCTGACCAGATGGTTCTCTTGTGGTAATCTCCCTCCCTGTTTAGCTAATTTGTCTGCGCGTTCGTTTCCGTGTATATTACAGTGTGATGGTATCCACTGAATGACCACTCTATGGAAGTTATTGCACAGTTGGTTTAGGGTTGTTCACAATCCATCTAGCTCACTGATCCTGGGGCTTTTTAGAGCTGTTAGGACTGATCAGTCAGTATCACTAATTTATTGTGCATGTTATTTTTGTTTTGGATAGCCAGTTTTGCAGCGTCTTTGAGGGCTCAGTTTCTGCTTTTTAGTTGTTTGAGAATTTCCCAGTAGCTATTGACTTATTGATCTCATTCTGGTTTTTCAGCCTCAGGAACACACTTCCTCCTCCATTTGTGGTGGCATTTGTAGCGGAGCCATCTATGTATATGTGGGACCAAGAGTCCCGTGGGAAGTTGATGTTTGTGCGTTATTACTAGCGTATTTAAGTTATCGTATTATGTTGTCAATTACTGTGAACAAGTCAGCTTCATAACATCAACATCGTTTCTGACATTTCTTATGATTTTCTCAGTATTGAAGGAGAACAACAGAGAATTGAAGCCTTTGAAATGTGGATATATAGAAGAATAGATATACTTGGATGGAAGGAAAAGAAAACAAACGATGAAGTCTTGAAACAACTAAAAATGAAAAGAGAACTACTAAACACAATTCAAACAAGACAAATGCGATTTTTGGGCCATGTTAAAAGACACAACAGCCTAAAAAACGTAATCCTGGAGGGGAAAAAACAAGGCAAAAGAGACAGAGGTAGACCAAGACTAACATGGACGAGTGACATCAAAAGATGGACAAATCAGCCTATGACAACCTGCACCATCAAAGCAAGAGACAGAGCAGAATGGCGCTCCATGGTATCCAACCATCGATGCGGAGATGGCGCTCGATGAAGATGATGAAGGAGAACCTGCGTAGAGACGGATACCACCACAGGCGGTGGGAATTTTTCAAAAGCCGAACCTGTGGGTATTTTCATGGCTTTACTCTCCCTTAGTCTCTGGGGAGTGAGATCCGATGCCTACCCCTCTCGGAAAATGACGAAAAATAGGAGATCCTGTGTGCACTCGCTCATCTTAAAGAACCCTAGGCATTTTAAAGTCCAAAAGAGAGAGCTGAAGATGACCTCTGACCGGACAAATATTGATAATCAAATCTACCCATAAATGACGAAGACAGATATGTCAGGCCTAAAAGTGCAGATATCGCAGTTTTGCCTTAAATTAGCGACACAACGCATCCGTGATCACTTAACGGGTGAACTCTTAGAAAAAGGGATGACACAACAGGTCTGGACTCTACATCAGCAGTAAAAAAAAAAAGTAAAGTATCCCCGTCACGCCAAGTGGCGTATATGGAATATGAAATTAGTGATCATATATTTTACCGACCTTCGGCACAAGATTTTTGGGGTAATGTGGTCGGTATTACGCCCGTGCCGCTTCACTTTCCCTGAAAAAAATCAGGTACCTATTAAAGGCTGGGTGAACTCGGAAGCCGTCGGTTGGGATCGAACCCTGCCTCTTGTTCTTTGTAGTCCAGTTCACTAACCACTGAGCTATCGCGGCTCCCTACAGCAGCAGTGAGGGACCTACTAAAACAAGTAGGTCTGGTCTCTACATCAGCAGTGAGGGACCTAGTAAAACAAGTAGGTCTGGTCTCTACATCAGCAGTGAGGGACCTAGTAAAACAAGTAGGTCTGGTCTCTACATCAGCAGTGAGGGACCTACTAAAACAAGTAGGTCTAGTCTCTACATCAGCAGTGAGGGACCTACTAAAACAAGTAGGTCTGAAGAACCTGGTCTCTGAAAGAAAGCTGTCAAATCTACCTTTCAAACAGCTTTAACTGCTTCTTTTACCATCCACCTTCCTGTGGAGCACAGGTCTTCAACAAACACTTTCCAAACCGTTCTGTTTCTTGCAATTCTTTTACGATTACTCCATCATCTTTATCACAGCTTCCATCTGTCTTTCCCAAGAATATTTTAATATTCTTCTCTGTCTTTTTCCTTGGGATTCCAAAAATGACATGTCGTGTAATACTCTCAGTTGGCTTTGGCAGTGTGTGTTCTATTCAGTCCATCGTCTTCGTTGTATCTTTTTATCCACTAGTATTTGTCTGGTACTTTCCATAATTCTATGTTAGTGATTTTGTCCTGACATTTCCATCCTTTTATGGCTTTTTCTGGAACATGCAAAATTAATAACAGAACAAACACAGCGGCATGATCAACATTGATTGACATAGATGTAGGATTTTTTTCGGGGAAAGTAAAGCGGCACGGGCGTAATACCGACCACAATACCCCAAAAATCATGTGCTGAAGGTCTGTAAAATTTATGGTCACTAACACCATACTCCCTATAAGCTACTTGGCGTAATAAGGCACTATGCTTGTTTTTTTTATAACCATATATATTAAATATAATATTATAGTTGTTTAATAATATAATTACTAATGCATATAATTAAAATATATGTACACATATTACTTTATGTAATAAAAGTGGTAACATTTGTAACACTATACCTTATGTTCATTTCTTCCTTCTAGCTCCATCAGACGTAACAATGAGCACGCAGTCTACATCACCTTAAATCATTTTACTGTGATAGCTTTTCAATCTTACTAAGAGAGTCGATGCCAGATATCATTGCTTACCTTGTCAACTATATCAATATTTGGCATGAATACATTGATAATTACTAGTTTTATTTTTCACATATTTATGTAAAGAAATGAGATTGTTTACTTACTGACAACATACTAGTCCAACTATTTGTTTACTGCCACTGATCATTATTCTAGCCGCATTCAGTTCTGGTGTTGCCTCCCGTTTCACATCAAGGCTAGAAATAAGATGATCTCATGTCTATAACAAATAATTGTGAACAGCGCTGAAAGAAATAAGACGATCTCATGTCTATAACAAATAATTGTGAACAGCTCTGAAAGAAATAAGCCATGGCAACAGGTTTACATAATTTAAATAAGAGTATAAACACACACAGGCACATACATATTTATTTGTCACAGCTGTTAGTTGTCATCAAAGAGTGATATTTTAGTTCTGATCTACGAGATGTCCCAGTACGTTATGAATGAAGATGTCTTCAGCTCAACACACACGATTCATTCACAAAATTTATGTTTACTTAAAAATATTCTTACACTTCATTTAAAAAAAAACAGTTTTGTGATGTATGCTATTGACTTGTGCACTGGAATTTGTATTATAGAGGTGCATTTCATTTGTTCACTCTATGATGAAAGAACAGAGCTAAACAATTCAAACAAAGACACAGGACTACCAATTGCAGATGAAGTGGAGGACACGATTCAACAAATGAAAAGAGGCAAAGCTTCAGGTCCCGACAATATAACAATCCAAGAAATAAATGCACTAGGAAAGCAGGGAATACAAGTCATAACAAAACTACTCAATGACATATATAACACTAGACACATACCCGAAGATCTACTAAAATCTATCTTTGTAGCCATACCGAAAAAGTCAGGCGCCACTGATTGCGAAGACCATGGCACTATTAGTCTCATGAGCCATATGACGAAAATATTACTAAGAATCATCATGAGACGTGTAAGGAACAAATTATAACCAGAAATAAGTGAGGAAAAGTGTTGATTTGTTGAAAGAAAGGGCACCAATAATGCAGTATACATCTTAAGAACACTGCAGAATAATCTGCAGAGGTAAAGAAATATATATATATATATATATATATATATATGTACTTCATAAACTACACAAAAGCATTTGACAAAGTGAAGCATGTGGAAATAATAAATATGCCTAATAATATAAACATTGATGACAAGGATCTGTGAATCATAAAAAAACATGTACTGGCAACAAACAGCAGTAACACGAATTAGCAACCAAACAGGACAATTTCAATATATAAAACAAGGAGTCAGACAAGGCTGTGTTCTGTCACCGGACTTGCTTTCACTTTACAGCGAACATATTATGAGATCAATAGTAGGCAGAAAAAGAATTAAGTCAACGGTCACAACATAAATAATTTGCGATATGCGGATGACACAGTCTTAATAGCAGAGACATAGTATGAACTACAAGAAATGATAGACATAATAGTAAAAGAAAGCAACAAAAAGGGTATCAGTCTGAATACTAAGAAAACAGAAGTAATGGTCATATCGAAGAAACAATCATCACCATCGTGCAGCATAAAAATAAACAGGACAAATCTGAAACAAGTGCAACGCTTCAAATACTTGGACACAATATTAACATCAAATGGAAAATGCACCACAGAGATAAAAATCAGAATAGCTCAGGTCAAAATAGCGTTTCAGAAAATGAAAAATATATTATGCAACAAACCTATGTCAAATAGAAATGAGAAAGAGGGTTCATTGGTGCTATATAGAACCAATTCTGACATATAGAAGCGAATCATGGACAGTAGACAAAAAAAATGAAAAGTCGATTAGAAGCCACAGAGATGGGATTTCTCAGAAGACTGTTGAAAGTTCCCTGGATAGCTAAAAAGACCAATGAGAAAGTTCTCAAGAGGCCAACACAAAAAAAGAAACTCATTAAAAACAGAAAGAAACAGTCAACATTTGTTATGGGAACAGCATGAGAAGAGTAAAGTTGGAATACTGGATTGCAACTGGCAAAATAAAAAGAATGAGAGATCGCGGATGACAAAGAGAGAAAATACTGGATGGCTTTGTGTCATGGCATGGAAAACAGTCAACAACAGAACTCATACACTGTGAATAGAAGATTGTGGAAGGATATGATCGCCCACGCCAACCGGTATGGCACATGATGATGATGATTTAATTTTTAAAAAATGTTATTGTACTTTTTGTACTTGTATTATTCTTCATCACATCCCCCCCCCCCAAAAAAAAAAAACAACGTTATTTCATTCGTATTATTCGATATATATATATATATTATATGCAAGTGCATATATTACTGTGAAAAGTATAGTTTGTCTACTTCGTTATGGTGATCCATTTTCTTCCTACCTTTGTTGTCACTTTTTGTAACAAATTCGGACCCTGACCGTTGTTTCTGGACGCGGGTCATTGCGCCCCACCCCTCTCCTCTCTCCCACTCTCTCTCACTCTCTCTCTCTCTCTCTCTCTCTCTCTCTCTCTCTCTCTCTCTCTCTCTCGCTCCACTAGTATCAGGGGGCTTAATCCCGCATGGAGCCTACAAAAGCCGTGTCTCGGTACTATTTAAAATATGCTATGGTCAGCCATTTTTTTAAGGTTAATCTAAGTGAAAGAGCCATTGACTATAGTTATATATCACATATTTGTATAATTGTAAATGCAATAGTTTGAATGACTTTGTTATTTTCAAAATATTTTTGTGTAATGTTTTAAAATTATATATATATATATATATATATATATATATATATATATAGATGTATGCATTATAAGTGTATTCTTGAATAAACCTTCCACTTATCGTTACTTTTTTGCGTTTTTCTCCCTTCCTTCATGTGTGCGTGTGTGTGTTTGTAAAATTCAGTCCATCCCCACGGACAAGAACACAGCCATCTCTGACCACTTTTCATAATTTTCTTGTTCATGTTCAACTCTTACCCCATTTCGTATTACCTCTATGTATCCTTTACAAGCAAATACTATTTTTCCCTTTGCGGACACCCAATTTAACTACAATACAAGCTACCATCATGTTTTTTTCTTATCGACCAGCTTGGATAAATTTTTTATCGTTATGTCCTCCCTGAAATTACACAAATAAATGCACCCATAATCATCAAGTACCGTGCCACCTGGCGTGGGCGATCATGTCTCTCCAGAAATTTCGATCACGACAGTTATTTATTATTTCTGTTGATGACCTTCTGCCAATCCATTCTCTTAAGCTGTCTGGTATTTTTGTTCTCTTAGCTTCCTTCTATCTCTTCGTCCCACAATTTTCCCAGTTGTTACAACACATTCCAGTTGTTCTCTTCTCATTACATGGTCAAAAAATATGATTGTTTCTTCCTAATATTGGAAAGTATCTCTCTTTTTGCTTTTGCCTCTTTCAGAACGTTTTCATTACTCTTCTTAGCTGCCCATAGTATTCTCAACATTTCTCTGTAAAACCACATTTCTACAGACTACAGTGATTTTATTCACTGGAATCACGGTGAAAACGACCGTCGTAACCTCTTTGTACAATCATGAATCATGAATGAAAAGCACCCACATTACTTTAAATTCACAGAAAAAAAATCTACCAAACTTCCAATTAATCTTACACTCTTCATAGTCTCATACATTGGCTGTCCTTCCCCGTAGCACCATAATATTTCTCTGGTATTGACACAACCATTTTTCGGAATTTCTATAGAAAAGTTTTTACAAATACCGTTTTCCCACAACCGGTATCTCCAACTATGAGTGCTTTGAAGTGATGTTTCCAGTAGGGTTCTACCCTGACCAATGGCACCACTGTAAATATTATATTCGCTTTTATCGTTGTTAAAGAATGGGGAGATTTTCAATTACGTCTTTAAAAAAAAATAAAAAAAACCACGGGCATCACTTTTAACATTTGTTCTATACAGAACAAATTCAAATGTTCAACTGTGAGTCATCGCTATTTATCTTTACCATCCCATCAATATCCACCGAGTCTACAATCACCTAGATTCTATTAAAAAGTTCATTAACATACAATTTGGAGAAATCAGTCTGTAACCTATGAGTCAGCCATATTCTTTGTATCTACTTACCAGGAACTCTTTACCACCCACCACACCCCACATACCATTGTGCGGGACTAAAGTCCCATCGGAAGATAATACAATAAAGCCAGTCGGTGAACTATGAGTCACCGATATTCTCTTTACTTATATATGTATCGGTCACTTTGTACCACTCTCTACACCCAACAAACCGTTCTGCGACCCTAAAGATCCACCGGGAAACAATACATAGCAACAATGCAGTCGGTAAACTATGAGTCACTGATATTCATCTTCTTATCTATCTATCGGTCACTCTATTCCACCCTCACATCTAACATACCGTTACGCCGCCATAAAAAACAGTTAAAAGTAATTAAAATACACTTTAAACAATCAATCGGTCAGCTATGGTTCGACTAAATTTTATTTTGGTTATCATTGGATACTCTCTACCACCTGCACATTATACATGCCACTCCGCTCCCTAAAGGCCCATTAAAGGGCATTAAACCACACTTGAAAAAAAAAAAATAAGTGAATTATAATTCGGCTATTGTCTTTTATCACTGCCACCCTAAAGAGCCGCGATAGCACACTGGTTAGTGAACTGGACTACAAAGGACAAGAGTTTCTTGTCTGATCCTGACCGACGGCTCCGGATTCACCCAGCCTTAAATGGGTTCGGGTTTTTTTTTCTGGGAAAGTAAATCGGTACGGGCGTAATTACCGACCACATTACCCAAAAAATTATGTGCTGAAGGTCTGTAAAAATTATGGTCACTAACACCATATTCCCTATACGTCACTTGGTGTGACGGGGGCTCTTTACTTTTTTTTTACCAAGTCACCCTTACAACTCAATTACCTCTCATTTAACACTATCTTATTTTTTTCACGATTACCATTGGTGTCCATCATGACCGTTAAGGGAGTCTGGAGTGTCCAACTGATATTTGGGGTAGTCCGAGGTATCCCTGGGTCCAACC
Source organism: Megaustenia siamemsis (assembly GCA_032433765.1). Classification (NCBI taxonomy): domain Eukaryota; kingdom Metazoa; phylum Mollusca; class Gastropoda; order Stylommatophora; family Ariophantidae; genus Megaustenia; species Megaustenia siamemsis. The sequence continues at coordinate 18,805,172 of JAVIAB010000047.1, read as the reverse complement.
GTATATCACCATATCATAAATTAACAAAACCGCTCTAAGTTAGACACCAAGTGACAAGCTAAAAAGGTAACACTTTAGGTGTACTGTTGTGTTGACTATAAATCGTTTTTATGTTTTACATTTGGTTATGGTTATGGTTAGTCAAAGTTTCCGGTATCACTGCAAACGAATGAAAATCCATAATTGCCTAACCGCAATTAAACAGCCTGAGCACTGCAACTTAAGGGGATTGAGCTCCGTCCCAACTGATAAGGAAGCAGGCTCACTAAGCACTCAGCCACCGGGCTCTTACTGTGTAGGGAAACAGGATGTATACTTGTTTTTCAGTAGCTTTCCATTGGCTGGAGGAATAAGTGTTTTCATCCTATAAGTACGTATCAAAATATGGTTACATGTTAGAGTTATATTAACATAAAAAAATTACTCGGACACGCCTCGAGAGTGACGTATATGGAATATGTTGTTACATCATTTATTTCAGATTATTGTGCATGTCTGGAGTCATGTGGTCAACACTATAACTGGAATATTTTCTTTATTAACAAAACAATAATACTATGTAAGCATTTAAGGTTCTGTCTATCCATCTAAAGACCTTTCGAGCCGTGGCCGGCACATAGAGCATAGACCCATATACTCTTCCTCTTTTCTACATTTCTTTTACTAGCAGTCTCAATCCATGCAAAGATCTTTTATCAAATTTCGCCATCTGTTCAGTGCAAGCAACTTAATGTCATTGTGGGACCTGATTCCAGCTGTTTTTACCTCTCTGATGAATGTACTTCTCATTGTCTCTCTGAATTGACCTCTTTTCCTCCTACCTGTTGTTTCCTACATGAGGGTTTGCTTGGCTATCCGGTTCTTATCTGTTCTCATTACATGTCCATCGTCTTTTCTTGATTACTGAAGATATTAGTGGTTGATTGGCGATTTCTCTAATTTCCTCTTTAAAAAAAAAAATACGAAATTTGAATTTAAGATTGGGTGAACTTTAATGGCGTCGACTGAGGTCAAGATTGGGTGAACTTTAATGGCGTCGACTGAGGTCAAGATTGGGTGAACTTTAATGGCGTCGACTGAGGTCAAGATTGGGTGAACTTTAATGGCGTCGACTGAGGTCAAGATTGGGTGAACTTTAATGGCGTCGACAGAGGTCAAGATTGGGTGAACTTTAATGGCGTCGACAGAGGTCAAGATTGGGTGAACTTTAATGGCGTCGACTAAGATCGAAGAAGTTCAAGAAACCACACTCCATGGCGGCTCTCTGTTGTATTCCTGAAGCTCACGACATATGTTAAAAGACACATCAACCGACTGAAAGTAATCTTGGAAGGGAAAATACAAGGCAAAAACGACAGAGGCAGACCAAGACTAGCATGGACGAGTAACGTTAAAAGATGGACAAGGCAACTTATGACAACTCGCACTATCAAATCAAGAGACAGAGCAGAATGGCGCTTAATGGTAGCTAACCTTCGATGCGAAGACGGCATCAATGACGATGGTTATGTATCTTTTAACATGCCCCAAAAGTTCCATTTGTTTTGTTTGAATTTTGTAGTTCTCTTTCATTGTTGGTTGTTTTAAGACTTCATCATTTGTTTTCTCTTCTTTCAATGCAATTCTTCATATTCTTCTATAAATCCACATTTCAAAGGCTTACATTTCATTTTATGTTTTGTTTTCCTGCATAATGTCCATGTTTCTGCCCATACATGAATGTTGATCAGATATAACATTTTGTTGTTTTAGTCGCGGTGTTCATTATTTTGATATTAGTATATATTCTGAGCAATATAACTTTTTCTATATTTGAAACTGTGGTTACCACATATCTTCACTTTACGTTCACAACCACCATCATCTAACATAACGACTAGATGAGTCACCGAATCAGAAAGACAGCTTCAATATTTGACAAACTTAAACATACAGCATGGGCTAAAATCAAATTAACACTCAGGATAACGATTCTAAATTATCAAAGTTGAGTAGTCAACAAACTGATGTACGGATTGGAAACATGGACTACCTTAGTAGGGAAAAAGAAAAGATTGAACAATCTTCGTGTGCGTTAACTCTGCAATGTGATGTTAATCAAATGGTAGGAGAAGTTAAAACAAAAACAGTCAGCATGGTAAACTCCAATTCATCATGTTAACAGCTAGTATAAACGTTCTTCTTCACGATTTTAAAGTTCGTTCGTTTCTATGCCGTTTGTCAACAACAACACTGACACAATGCACAATTTAAAAGTCCACTTATAGAATATGACTTGAGTTTAATATCTGACACTTGTCAAGTCACACAACAAAAAAAAACCAGCGATTTCTCTCTCTCTCTCTCTCTCTCTCTCTCTCTCTCTCCCTCTCTCTCTGCGATCAAGACTCAATCAGAGCAGGATTCCAGACTCTCTCAAGAAGTCAGCTGTCTGTTTAAGCGAATAGATTGCCCCATATAGTTTCTCATCCAGGGAGGTGGGCGTGGACCACATTGCGCTTCTCAGGTCTGTGTACTAGGGGCAATCCTGTAGAACATGTTTTGTAGTCATATTGTCTAGTGCACAGTGGCATAGGCTGGTTGTACCTATTTTGAATTTGGTGAACAAGTGATTTCTCATTCTATTGTGGCCAGTGCGTAGGCGAAGTATGATGACTTGATCCCTCCTTGATAGTTGGTGGTATCCGTCACTCTCGTTATGCTTTGGGTGTTCTCGTTTCCATTTTTCATGGTACTGGCCTTTGAGGATGGATTTGGCTTCATCATAACTGAGCGGATGGTTCTCTTGTGGTAATCTCCCTCCCTCTTTAGCTAATTTGTCTGCGTGTTCATTCCCGTGTATATTACAGTGTGATGGTATCCACTGAATGACTACTCTCTGGAAGTTATTGCATAGTTGGTCCAGGGTTGTTCTCAAGTCATCTAGTTTATTGTTCTTGGCGCTTTTTAGAGCTGATAGTACTGACAGTGCATCAGTCAGAATCACCAATTTATTGTGCATGTTATTTGTATGTTGAGTAGCCTGTGTTGCAGCATCTCTGATGGCCTCAGTTTCTGCTTTAAAGTTGTTTGAGAATGTTCCAGTAGCTATTGACTTGGTGATCTCGTCCTGATTATTCAGCGTCAAGAACACACCTCTCACTCCATTTCTGATGGCATTTGTAACAGAGCCATCTCTGTATATGTGGGACCAAGAGTCCTGTGGGTAGGTATCGTGTATGTGTTTTCTGCTACGTGTTTTCTTTCTGTGTCTGATTGGGTGCCTTTTTCCATGTTCTGTTATATTTTCCTGAAGTTCTGGTATTTTATGTTTTCCATGAGGAGACATATCAGATGGGCCCAAGGGTTTCGATATTGTTTGGGAAAGTACTGGGTCTCCAGTAGTTAGTTCATTGGCAATTGCAGCGAAGTTGCCCCTCTTTAGTCGTACAACTCCGGAACCAGATTTTCTTTGGTGCATGGGGTGGCTATTGAGCCTTCTATATTTCTCCGCTTGTTGCAATACTTTAGTGACCAGTCTGTCAAACCTGTTACTGTTTCAGGAGTCTTGGTAGGTGTAGATTTCATAGCACCAGTGATGATACGGGCAGCTTGGTTCTGTGTTCTGTTAATTTTACTAAGGTGTGATTTGGAAGCCATAGCCCAGGTTGTGACTCCATACTCTAGGACTCTTCCTACGTAGTCTTTTCAAAATATTGCTGTCTGCCCCCCCCAGTCCGTTCCTGCCAATTTCTTCATAATATTTGTTCGTTTTCTGGCTTTTATCCTCGCTCTGTCTATCTGATTTTTCCAAGTCATTATGCGATTCATGGTGACACCAAGACATGTTGGGTTGTGGTCAATAGGGAGTGTATGGTATTTTATCTTCAAGTTTGCAGAGAGTGTTTTTCTTGATAGGCTGAAAATTGTATATGTAGTTTTTCTTTCGTTCATTGGTAAGAACCAGGTGTTCGTCCACTTTTCAAGTTCACCTAGGGCATTTTGCATCCTGGGTCCAGCCACTGACATACTTTTCTCGCGAGCCCATTACGCCAGATCATCTGCGTTTATTTATGAATGTATTCTGGGTGGAATGTCCATTACGATGTCTTTATGCAATTTAAAAAGAGTGTTGGGGACAAGACTCCGCCTTGATTACACCTAGTTCGATAGAGACCTTCTTACTTAGTTGACCTTGAACTTGTACTCTGGCCGTTCTATCCTGAAGGTATTGAGAGACCCAATTGAATAAACGACCCTGATGTCAAGCCTAAAAAGCTTGTTTTTTAAACCCTCTCGCCATACCCTATCAAGACTTCTCCATGTCGACCCACACTGCCAGTGTGTGTTTCTTTTCTTGTAGAGCATCCTCTATTTCCTGTGCGATATAGGTGACCAGGTCTTCAGTTGATCTGTGCTGACGGAAGCCACTTTGTTGTGGTACGATTTGTTGTTTTGTCTCCAAATGCCACATAAGTCTTCTGTTAACCAGCCTTTCCATGAGCTTACTCAGGCAGCTCAGTAGGCTAATTGGTCTATAGCTACTTGGGTCTAGTGGGTCTTTTCCACGCTTGAGGATGGGCACCATAATAGCTTCTTTCCAGATTGCCGGCACATGACCTCTCTTCCAGCTAGCATTTATTATCCTTCGAAGCTGGTTCTTGGCTTTCTGTCCCAGATTTAGGAGCATTTCGTTGGAGATTCCATCCTTACCAGGGGAACTTGTGAGCTTTAATCCTTTGAGGGCAACATCTAATTCAGTTGGGGTAAAGATGGTCGTCTGATGCTCTTCTGGTTCTAAAGGCATGTGTTTTGCATCTTGGTTTTCCCGCCTTGCAGCTTTCTGTTTGTCTATTGGAATGTTTATTCCACTAATGTTTTTGTAAGTCTCTATCAGTAGATTTGCTGCCCTTTTGCCTGTGAGGATGTTCTGATTGTGTACTAATGATATTGGATACTAGTAGTCCGAGAACAACAATGTTGGGTAGTGTGATACAAATGGATTGTAATGAACTGTAATTCCAAATAATTATTGTAAGTAGGACGTAAGGAAATTAAAAAAAAAAAAATGCACACTCCGGATGATATAAAAGGGTATTTATTTTCATGGTTTTCTTGAGTGAATTCTCTATCAGCGAAATCAACTGTAAAATCTATTTTCAGATCGTAGTGTTAATTAACGAGTAATGGAATAATAGTTATCTCACGTGAAAAGAAGGGAGACAACCATATATGTTAATGAGTAAGGAAATGAGAACAATTATCTTACATGAAAATAAGGAAAGATAAGAGATAACAGTAGTTTTGAGCGGTCTCCTTAGAGGGAGACAGAGAGAAGTGGAGAGCTCTACTCAAGTAGGTCACGTGGAAATTGTAGATCTCGAAATTTCACTAGCTACTAACTGAGGCAAAGACTAGATTTAGAGGGCATTCGACGGCTGGCCATATAAGCGAGTGGTCAGTCCACGGCTGGCCATATAAGCGAGTGGTCAGTCCACGGCTGTCCATAGAAGCGAGTGGCCAGTCCACGGCTGTCCATAGAAGCGAGTGACCAGTCTACGGCTGTCCATAGAAGCGAGTGGCCAGTCCACGGCTGTCCATAAAAGCGAGTGGCCAGTCCACGGCTGTCCATAGAAGCGAGTGGCCAGTCCACGGCTGACCATAGAAGCGAGTGGCCAGTCCACGGCTGACGATAGAAGCGAGTGGCCAGTCCAAGGCTGACCATAGAAGCGAGTGGCCAGTCCACGGCTGACCATAGAAGCGAGTGGGCATTCCACGACTACCCAAAGAAGGAAGTGGCCAGTACACTGCTGACCATAGAAGCGAGTGGACATTTGACGGCTGTCCATAGAAGCGACAGGGCTGTCAAGAAGAGGTAGTGCGACAGAGCTGTCAAGAACAGGTAGTGAGGGAGTATTGTTTACGTAGTTTCCAGCAGGCATGAAGTGATTATCGGACATTGAAACTCTGAAAAAAGTAAATATGTGGTTAGATCACAAGTTAGAAATGTGTATGATGGAAATGTGTATATCTTGGAGAAATTAAACATTGATGGCAAGGATCTGAGAAACATAAAAAACATGTGCTGGCATCAAACAGCACCCATAAGAATTAGCAACCAAATAGAACAATTAAAATATATAAAACAAGGAGTTAGACAAGGTTATGTTCTGTGTCGGATTTGTTCTCACTTTAAAGTGAAAATATTTTGAGATCAATAGTAGACAAAAAAGGAACTGAAGTCAAAGGTCACGACATAAATGATTTGAGACATGCAGATGACAGTCTTAATAGCAGATACGGAAAAGGAACTACAAGAAATGAAAGACCTAATAAAAAGAAAGCAACAAAAAAGGTCTCAGCCTGAATAGTAAGGAAACAGAAGTAATGGTAACATCGAAGAAACAAGCATCACCATTATACAGCGTAAAAATAAGCGCGACAAATCTTCAGCAAGTGTAGAACGTTTGGGCACAATAATAACATCAGATGGAAGATGGAACAAGACGGACTATTAGAAACACTCGGAAACATAACAGCAGCAGAGGCAAACAAAGGAGCAAAAGACCGGAAATATATATCTCTCCAAACGAGGAAGCAACGATTTATGGTTTCTCTGTTCTTACGAGTGTCCATTAGGCAGAATATCATTTTTGTGAATAATTATACTCGAGTATGTTGCAGTTGTTTGTATTTTTTTTTATTTAAACAGACCTCATTTATTAAACCAAAAACATAAAGTACTTCCTGGTTTAGAATCTCCTTCCCGCTTCTGAGAAAGCTAAATACAAAAATTTGACACTCAAAATTAAAATTCCGTGCATATTTCTCATTGGTTTATTAGTAGTTCACAATTACATAAAATAATAAATACATTGACAATTCAACATTTGATGTCCCATGATTTAGAAAACTCTAGAAAATACTGAACTACATTAGATGAAGGAACTTCGTGTTTCAAGATGGCACATGTTCTAGTCTTGTTTGCTGTTGCGTTCATGGTCACAGGCAGTCTGGGTAAGTATTTTGTAAACACGGACACACAGACCGACAGATAGCGAGATTAAGCAGCCATGATAGAAAAAACAAATTATTATTATACTTCATAAACAAATACAAATAAAAATGAAGTTGTATCTAGTAGCTATACAGTGCGATAAACGTGATAAACAACGACGTTTCTACAAAAGCAATCATTAGATACAAAACAACAAATAGATAATGATCAACACGATAGGCAAACACTATTTTCTAAAATAAACAAAGAAATATAAACACAAAAGCTAAAAACTTATCTGAAAAATGGCAAAAAAGAAATATGAGTAACTTTATAGAGTACCGGTTGGCGTTGGCGATCATGTCCCTCCATAATTTTATAACTACAGAGCATCGTATGAGTTCTGTTGTTGAATGTTTTCCATGCCATGAGACCAAGCTATCCAGTATTTTCTCTCTTTGTTGTCCGCGATCTCTCTTTCCTTTTATTTTGCCAGTTGTAACCAAGTATTCCAACTTTCCTCTTCTCATGATGTGCCCAAAAATGTTGATTGTTTCTTTCTGATGTTTTTAAAGAGCTCCCTTTTTGTGTTAGTTTCTTTGAGAACTTCCTCATTGGTCTTTTTAGACGTCGAGGGAGAATCGGTTCTATAGAGCACCGATGAACTCTCTTTCTCATTTTTACTGACATAGATTTGTTGCATAAGATATTTTTCATTTTCTGAAATGCTATTTTGGCCTGAGCTATTCTGCTTTTTATTTCTGTGTTGCATCTTCCATCTTATGTAATCACTGTGCCCAAGTATTTCAAACGTTGCACTTGTTTCAGATTTGTCTTGTTCATTTTTATGCTGCATTGGGTGATTATTGTTTCTTCGATATAACAATTACTTCTGTTTTCTTACTATTCAGACTGAGACCTTTCTTGTTGCTTTCTTTTACTATTATATCTATCATTTCCTGAAGCTCATTCTCTGTCTCTGCCATTAAGACTGTGTCTCTATATATATATATTCATGTGTACATGTATTACACACATATAATTCTCAAAGAGGCCTACACAAAAATTGAGCTACTAAAACATCAGAAAGAAACAATCAAAATGTTTCGAGAACTTCATGAGAAAAGGAAAGTTGTAATACTTGGTTACAGTTAGAGAACTACAGAAAAGGAGAGATCGCGGACAACAAAGAGAGATGTTACTAGATGGCTAGGTGGCATGGCATGGAAAGTAGTCAACAATAGAATTGATACGATGCACAGTGGACAGAAGATTGTGGATCGATATGATCGCCTACGTAATCGGTATGGCACATGATGATGACGCTATTTTGTTCATTAATTTATATTTGATTTAATCGTCATTATTGGAACATTATTGGTAACAACAATCATATCTATATATATATCTTTATGTATACGGTTTCATGTTCTGATATTCTATTAATTACATTAATAGTAATTTCTACCGCATTTTTACCCCTGTAACAATGTGTTTGTATTTGTGTAATCTTCATTGTGCATTTCATATATGTAATCCTTCATATTTCTGTGTGACATTTTTTGAGCAGTGATTTTCCTAAACTTTTTTATATTTTGTTCACGCTTTTTTTCCTTAAAGCACACACATCAATTATATGACTTCTAGTGTGTGGTAGAACATTATTCAAACAAATTCAAAATAGGTACAACCAGCCTATGCAACTGTACACTGGACAATATGACTACAAATCATGTTCTACAGGAACATGTACACAGACCTGGGAAGTACAATGTGGTCCACACCCACCTCCCTAGAAGATAAATTATATGGGGCAATCGAATCACTTAAGCTGACTTCATAGGAGAGTCTGGAATCCTACTCTGATTGAGTCTTGATCGCAGAGAGAGAGAGAGAGAATATTGAGTGGCAGTATATATGAAACAATACAAAAAGGTTCTACTAGGCTGGAAGGTGAGTGTGTGTAATCATTAGAACAATTATAGCGCAGAGATTTGCGTAGTCATCAATACAGATAATATAATTTCATTATTGTAGTACTATCTATGTAAATGTTTCCATCCTCATGATAGTAAACAGTTCACCCCGTCCACACTTCCACAATTACTGCACATTGTCCTAGTTCGATAATATCAAACAGTTGTCAGCTTATCAACCTATCAAATCCTAACACACTTCCTTTTTCTTGAATATCAATATGTTATCATTGGTCTTTGCCCATATTCGAGATTACTTCTTCTACATTTTTAGCTCCCAGTGGAGCATAGGTCTTCAACAAACACTTTCCAAGTCATTCTGTTTCTTGCCATTCTTTTAAGATCATTACATGTCTTCTCCATCATCTTCATCTCTGCTTCTGTCTGTTTTCTTCAAGAATTCCTTGGTCTTCCTCTTTGTCTTTTTCCCCTGGGGATTCCACAAAAGGGTATGTTGTGTAATGTACTCAGTTGGCTTCCGCAGTGTGTGTCCTATCCAGCGCCATCGTCTTCGTTGTATCTCTTTATCCACTGGTATATGACTGGTACATTTCCATAATTTTATATTAGTGATTTTGTCGAGGTTAGGTTTAATTCGAGGTCACCACCGTGTGGATATGAATGCGGCACTATGATCGTTGTGGATATCATTTCACTCCTATCTAGGGTCTTCAACCAATGGCTGTTGCCAGGTCTTGCTTGGGGAGATAACTCATCTTAATCTACCCATTCTCTGCAGACTAATCCAGTCGGTCCATAAGAATTACAATAAAAATCATTGTCAATGGTATTCTGAGGATAATGCCTAGCTAACTTACTTCATCGTCACATAGCTTCATTAACAGAATAGTTCAACTTAATTCTTTTCATTAGCTGTCAATCAGTCTTTATATTTTTTTTACTTATCGGGTATGTTCTGTTTGCAGTCTTGAGATTCTCGAAAAAAAAAAACGCTTTGCTTTCTGTGTTTCTGCCTCGTATCTCCTATTTTGTTACCTATAGGATTTGGTCTAAACGCTCATCGGCTGTCTGGCTGAATCTAGAAGGTTCTCCAGCCAATTGATGATGATCTCTAGATGTATAATGATCAGGTGTCCCCTTCCTTGCTCAAATAACTTGTGAGTGAATCTTATTGGTTTGTTATATGGGCCTGAAGTCAAAGTTCTACACATAACTCTATCAATAGGAAATTCGCACCTGACCTAGTTCTTTGGTTCTTTGGTTATGGAAGGCCCCGGTATCACTGCAAACGAATTAAAATCCATAATTGCTCAACCGCCCGTGCCAGTGGAATCATCTGAATTACAATCTCATCTCTCAAACAAAGAAAGGTAGCTGTAGTCCCCATCATAGCAGCCTCAGAACACGCCAAAAGACATACGGCAAAACCGCATAGAAAGTGAACACAGCCAACATATTCCCTGTCATACGATATGATCACTCCTCGTAAACAAGTGGATTATCGAAACATGATCAAAACGGATAAAATACACAGCTCACGGTTTGCACAGAGCACCTAACTCAGTAACTCCCGCAACAAGCCGGACTTGGAATATGACGAAACTGCAACATGGAACACTTTCATACGTAGCCTAAAATGGTTCCTGCCACCTACATCTGACCTAGTCTCCTAGTTTAATTCCGAAGCTCAATGATTCTAAGCTATTTATTACTATTCTGCTGTTACAATTTGAGATGTGGTAGCACTTTCTGGAACTCTCTTAACTTGTGCATATCTCTTCTGTGTACGATCTTTCCATCTTTCACTTCTTTAAGATTCTATACGTTTACAAGTGGTTGTCCTTCCTGATTTCTAAATATCGAGGACAAAATTAAATAGAATGATCTATCTCAAATAAGAGTAACATCATTTGCCATGTACTTCACTTTAAAAGAGAGGGTTGCTAGCGACATATCTTACATGAGAGTAACATCATTTGTCATGTACTTCACTTTAAAAGAGAGGGTTGCTAGCGACATATCTTACATGAGAGTAACATCATTTGTCATGTACTTCACTTTAAAAGAGAGGGTTGCTAGCGACATATCTAATTTTGCATCAACTTGTATCCTTTGGAAAGAAACATTTGGCTTTGCCAAGACATTTTTCTGGAATCATGTTTACTCTCCCTTAATAGCTCCAACTGTCTTAAATTAGACTGACTATCTCCATGATCTGCACGTTCAACTTAAAGAGGGTCTGAGACAATCTCTGAGACCCTTTTACATTGTTATTGTGCTTATAAGTTGAAAACTAGTTACATCTTAACCTATTTATTCCGTTGTTTTTATCTTATATGTTGATCTTTATATTTAAAGGCTGCAATGGGATCATAGACAAGACGGAACCGGCAGGTCTTGAATGCCATGTTCCAAGCAATGCAACAAATGTAACTTGGCACATGTTTGGTGGAAACACTACATACACCCTCACAACTTGTAATTTTGTCAGCGACACATGCTCTAATGTTTATGCACCATCGCTTTATAGAGGATTTATCTTAAACAATACAAATGTGAAAAATGTGGGCCTGATCTTTCTGCAGGCTAGAGTAAATGAGACATTATTATTATGTACATACGATGATAACAAAATACGGGGTGTTTGCGAACTTAAGATTTATGGTGAGTATTTGGGTTGTATTGTTTATATATAATGTTGTGTGTTATCTAACTAGTGGTCTAGTTCATAAAGCATAGAGATTACTCTGGAATGGATTCTCAGACACGTTTGAATCAGAGTCGATAAAGATTGAGATATTTGCGGGTCATCATCAGTGCACTCCGATTATGTACATAGGTGCTCGAATCCCTTCCTCAGCAAGTCTCGTAGTATCCAGCGACTGACGACTCCAGTTCAGTTTTGGTTAATTACAATTGGTGTCTTGTTAAAAGCCCACTAAGTTTCTCGTTTCTGGCTGTGCCCATCTTAACTCCCATCTCTTGCATCCGAAGGAGTAACGTGGCCTATACAGTGGACTATACAGAGTCAATAAAGATGCAGACTAGACTAGGAGAAGTACTAGCTCAGACATCAATCTGCACTTGTTTCAACACATGAAAACAGATTCAAAGAAGTAGCTACCAACACAAATGAATGCAAAGGTGGGCAACCATCAAAACTAGCTGCACACCATGCAAATATGTTAAGCATTTATATCTGAAGGGAGCCGCGATAGCTCAATGGTTAGTGAACTGGACTACAAAGGACAAGGGGTAGGGTTCGATTCCAACCGACGGCTTTCGGGTTCACCCAGACTTAAATGGGTACCGGATTTTTTTCTGGGAAAGTAAAGCAGCACGGGCGTAATACCGACCACATTACCCCAAAAATCATGCTCTGAAGGTCTGTAAAATATAGGATCACTAACACCATATTTCCCTATACGTCACTTGGCGTGAAGAGGGTACTTTACTTTTACTTTACTATATATATTTGAGATAATACATGCCATGTTTATATCATTCAATAGCATATAAGACTACATCAACTGTATGAACCAAATTACAACCACTACAGTACATGTGTAATCTCGAGATATGTGAGATCGATACCTAGTCAAAACGGATAAGGACGATAAAAAAAACATCCTTTGTTCATATTCGTTAAGTTCCATTCGTTTTTCGACAGTTCACGTTCGAAAAAAATAGGCTGCATGCCGCTGCTCAGTCAAAATAAAAAGAAAATCTTAACAGTGCCTTACGGTGGGTTGCCAGACTTCGAAGATAGCTTAGTCCTAGTAAACGAGATCGGAATGTGAATGTTATTGTCCTAGTAAAGAGATCGGTGTGGTAATGTCATTGTCCCAGTAAATAGATCGTAATGGTAATGTCATTGTCCTAGTAAAGAGATCGGAATGGTAATGTCATTGTCCTAGTAAAGAGATCGGAATGGTAATGTCATTGTCCTAGTAAAGAGATCGGAATGGTAATGTCATTGTCCTAGTAAAGAGATCGGAATGTGAATGTCATTGTCCTAGTAAAGAGATCGGAATGTGAATGTCATTGTCCTAGTAAAGAGATCGGAATGTGAATGTCATTGTCCTAGTAAAGAGATCGGAATGGTAATGTCATTGTCCTAGTAAAGAGATCGGAATGGTAATATCATTGTCCTAGTAAAGAGATCGGTGTGGTAATGTCATTGTCCCAGTAAATAGATCGTAATGGTAATGTCATTGTCCTAGTAAAGAGATCGGAATGGTAATGTCATTGTCCCAGTAAATAGATCGTAATGGTAATGTCATTGTCCTAGTAAAGAGATCGGAATGGTAATGTCATTGTCCTAGTAAAGAGATCGGAATGGTAATGTCATTGTCCTAGTAAAGAGATCGGAATGTGAATGTCATTGTCCTAGTAAAGAGATCGGAATGTGAATGTCATTGTCCTAGTAAAGAGATCGGAATGTGAATGTCATTGTCCTAGTAAACGTGAACGTAATAAAACACAGAATGGACGTTTGGATGAAAAAAAAAACATAATGGAAACAATTGCCATCATCGCAGTAAACGAAATAATTTTTTGTTCTTACGTGAACAATGTTCTTACGTACATACAATAACATTACAACCTGCGGGTACGGCACTTGAGGCATGTTATTTATATATACGTCCTAATATACTTGTTTATGCATGTATTCTCCCTACAACTGTACATAGCTAAATTTATATAAAATAATACACACGAATACTTTCACAGATTCAGATACAACACGTGTTCCCCCAGAACTGAAAACTCGACTCATCTCATTATTTGCATCAATGTAAGGCTGGACTGCGACCCAGGAGTAATGTCAATCCATCACAGATTATCAGCCTAAATTGTTTACACATTTGTAGCAATCTAATGAGAAAACCCCACTTTTGAAAGTCACAACTAATAGAGAGAGTAGGTTTGGTAGATTGAGTGTACAGACTCGTAGGATAAGTATGCACATACATCATTATCATAAAGTACCATGCCTACTGGTGTAGGTGATCATGTCTCTCCCCAATGTTCGATTTCCACAGTTATTTATAATGTCTGTTGCTGACCTTCTGCCAACCCATTCTCTTATGCTGTTTGGTATCTTTTCTCTTGCTTCCCTGTATCTCTTCATCCCTCAATTTTCTCAGTTGCTACAATATATTCCAGCTGTTCCTTCTCGCTATATAGCCAAAAAATTAAAGATTGCTTCTGCCTATTATTGGAAATTAGTTCTCTTTTTGTCTTGGCTTCTTTCAGAACGTTTTCTTTACTCTTATTACCAGTCCATAATATTCTCAACATTCTTCTGTAAAACCACATTTCTACAACATCCAGTGATTTTCTTGTCTGTTTTCCTATTGTCCATGATTCACATCCGCATGTTAAGACTGGCTCTCATCATCATGTGTTACACCAATTGGCGTAGGCGATCATGTCCTTCCACAAACGTTTATCTTCAGTGCATCGTATCAGTTCTCCTATTGACTGTTTTCCATGTCATGACAGCAGGCTGTCCAGTATTTTCTCGTTTTGTCGTCCGCGATCTCTCTTTCCTTTTATTTTGCCAGTTGTAACCAAGTATTCCAACTTTCCCTTTTTCATGATGTGCCCGAAAAATGTTGATTGTTTTTTTTTCTGATGTTTTTAAGGAGTTCCCTTTATGTGTTGCCCTCTGAGAATGTCCTCATTGGTCTTTTTAGCTGTTCAGGGAACTTTCAACATTCTTCTGAGAAATGTAATCACTGTGGACTATAATCGTCTTCTCATTTTTTTCCCACTGTCTATGGTTCGCTTCCATATGTCAGAATTGGTTCTATAAAGCACCGATGAACACTCTTTCTCACTTCTATTGACAAATATTTGTTGGATAGAAATATTTTTTCATTTTCTGAAATGCTATTTTGGCCAGAGCTATTCTGCTTTTTATTTCAGTGGTGCATCTTCCATCTGATGTTATTATTGTGCCCAAGTATTTGACACGTTCCACTTTTTAAAGATTTATCCTGTTTTATTTGTGTGCTGTATGATGGTGATGATTGTTTCTTTCTTATGACAATTACTTTTATTTACTTATTATTCAGACATTTTTTTTTGCTTTCTTTTAATATTATGTCTGTCATTTCTTGTAGTTCATTCTCTGTCTCTGCTATTAAGACTGTGACATCCGCATATCGCAAATTATTTATGTTGTGACCGTTGACTTCAATTCCTTTTTTGTCTACTATTGATCTCATAAAATGTTCACTGTAAAGTGAAAACAAATCCGGCGACAGAACACAACCTTGTCTGGCTCCTTGTTTTATATATTGGAATTGTCGTTTATGGTTCCTAATTCGTATAGCTGCTGTTTGTTGCCAGTACATGTTTTTTTATGATTCGCAGATCCTTGCCATCAATGTTTGATTTCCCCAGCATATTTATTATTTCCACATGCTTTACTTTGTCAAATGCATTTGTGTAGTCTATAAAGCACATATATAGATCTTTCTTTACATCTGTAGATCTTTCTATAAATTGGTCTTAAGATGTATATTGCATTATTGGTGCCATTTCCTTCCACAAATCCACATAGTTGCTCACTTATTTCTGGTTGTGGTCCTTATACTTCTCTTGATGATTCTTAATAATATTTTCGTCATACGGCTCATGATACTAATAGTGCGACTATTAAGACTGGTTCTACATAACATTTAAGAACACATTTTTTTTTTCTGTTGTCAAAAAATGGATTGAACAACACCTTCATTTTTGTAAAGCTGCTTTTGCTTGAGCAATTCTGCATCTCACCTCTTTTTACATTTACCATCTGATGTTAACAATGTTCCCAGATATTTAAATTAAATTACCTGTTTTAATATTTTAATATTGTTTCACTTACACATGCACATAACGCATATTTACATACATATCGAGTATATAAGGTAACTAATCTTCTTAGTTATTTATATCATTTTTTTTCAATGTTTTCCCCCCGTTTCTCTATTGACAGCCTGGCCTACAAAACCGACGTGTACACAGGCAGTAACCATGAACTATGTGGACTACATTTGTACAACAGATAATGTGTACCCAGGTGTTATAGCTTCAATTCACAGAAGAAATGTTGGTGTCAAACTTACACTGAATGCGAAAACATAGTATATACTGTATCACGACATAATAATACATAGAACTGTGTAGCAAAGAATAGGAGAGTATCACATAGCTTAGTACAGTGTAGTACAGTGTAGTATAGTTTAGCGTATTTTATTCTAGTGTAGTGTAATTTAATGTAGAAGCATAGAATACCATAGCGTGGCGTGGCGCAGCGTAGCATATGATAATGTAGTGTAGTGTGGTTCCGTATCATCATCTTCATCATCATCAAGTGCCGTGCCTGCTGGCGTAGGTGATCATGTCTCCCCACAACTTTCGATCTCGACAGTTATTTATTATTTCCAATGTAGACCTTATGCCAAGCCAAGCTCTTAAGCTGTCTAGTATCCTCTCCCTGTGCTTCCCTCATCTTATCGCTTCCTCCCTCGATTTTTAAGGTTCTTACAATATATTCTAGCTGTTCCCTTCACATTACATGGCCAAAAAATGATGATTATTTCTGCCTAATATTGCAAATTAGCTCTCTTTTTGCTTTTGCCTCTTTCAGAATGTTTTCATTACTCTTTTTAGCTGTCCATAGTATTCTCAACATTCTTTTGGAAAACCAGATTTCTACAGCTTCCAGTAATTTTCTTGTCTGTTGTCATACTGTCCCTGATTCATATCCATATGTTAAGACTGGCTCTACATAACATTTAAGAAAAAATGGATTGCATATTACCTTCCTCGTTTTTTTTGTGAAAAGCTACTTTTTCCTGAGCCATTTTGCATCTCATCTCAGTTGTACATCTACCGTCTGAGGTTAACAAAATTCCCAGATATATAAATTAATTTACCTGTTTTAATATTGGTCCACCTGTCTTCATTGCACACTGTCTTTTTTCTTTGTTGTTACCATTGCTTCTGTCTTCTCGCTATTTAAGGCAGCCGATTTATTTTTGCTTTCTTTCACTGTAATGCATGACATTTACTGTAAATCATTTTCACTCTTAACGATTAAGACTATATCACCAGCATACCCTAGATTAGAATTTTTTTGTGACCTCCGATTGTTATACCAGGCATTCCCCTTATGGATCTTAAAATAATCTCACTATACATATTAAACAAATCTGGTGACAACATACAACTTGTCTAACGCCCTGTTTCATTTGTGGAAACATCCCCAATTGATTTTCGGTATAGTTCAGTATAGTGTGGTAAATTGTAGTATAGAATAGCATAGTGTGGTAGAGTGCAGTGTGTTATGATATACTGCAGTATTGTATAATGTAGTGTGATATATTGTAGTATAGTTTAGTACAGTACAGTACACAATCATATGGTATGATTTTTTATAATACGGTATGGCATGGTATCTATAGTATAATGTGGTGTGCTGCCACAATGCATGGTCTGGCATTGCAAACCATATCATATTACATTACATTAAATTATAGTATAGTGTAGTATAGTATAGTATAGTATAGTGTAATGTAGTGTAGTGTAGTGTAGTGTAGTATTGTGTAATGTAGTATAGTGCAGTATAGTAAGTATAGTATAGCATAGCATAGCATAGTATAGTATAGTATAGTATAGCATAGCATAGCATAGCATAGCATAGCATAGCATAGCATAGTATAGTATAGTATAGCATAGCATAGCATAGCATAGCATAGCATAGTATAGTATAGTATAGTGTAGTATAGTATAGTATAATATAATATAATATAACATAATATAGCATTACATAGTATAATATAATATAACATAAAGTAATATAATATAACATAACATAAAATGACATGACATGACACGATATGTTATGTAATGTAATATAGTGTTGTGTTGTTTTGTATTGTATTATAATGCAGTTAGCGTCGAATTAAGACCCTTAGGGACCCAAATCACTTATCAGATCTGTTTCTACCCCCCCCCCCCTCTTTTTTCTTAATATTCCCACTATTTAAAATATAGACAATAAATAATTTTTGTTATCGAAATTAATCCAAACTGATAGTAAGGTGGACAATAGTGTCGAAGCTCAAATACCATAACTACTATGTCAAAGCTTAAATACCCAAACTACTGTGTCAAAGCTTAAATACCCAAACTACTGTGTCAAAGCTTAAATACCCAAACTACTGTGTCGAAGCTTAAATACCCAAACTACTGTGTCAAAGCTTAAATACCCAAACTACTGTGTCAAAGCTTAAATACCCAAACTACTGTGTCAAAGCTTAAATACCCAAACTACTGTGTCGAAGCTTAAATACCCAAACTACTGTGTCAAAGCTTAAATACCCAAACTACTGTGTCAAAGCTTAAATACCCAAACTACTGTGTCAAAGCTTAAATACCCAATCTACTGTGCCAAAGCTTAAATACCCAAACTACTGTGTCAAAGCTTAAATACCCAAACTACTGTGTCGAAGCTTAAATACCCAAACTACTGTGTCAAAGCTTAAATACCCAAACTACTGTGTCAAAGCTTAAATACCCAAACTACTGTGTCAAAGCTTAAATACCCAAACTACTGTGTCAAAGCTTAAATACCCAAACTACTGTGTCAAAGCTTAAATACCCAAACATAAATCTGCGTGTCAAATACTTGCATCCAATGGAGTTGTCGCGAAGCTGTCAAAAAGTTGATTGCTTTGTGACTTCCGCCTCCACATTATCATAACAACCGACATCTTGACACTTTCAGTGAACTTTTACGTTTTAGGATGGCCCTCGGAGGCTTGTGACTCTCAAAGTAACCTCTGATCAGCTTGATGTCTCCTGAGTTTCAAAATAACGGTGTTCATTTCATGACTTTGAACTATCCTGGATGTTTTTTGTCAGCCTATTTACCTAAAGAGTCAAGCCATGTGTAGACTCACACTTTCACAACAACTATAACATTTCCATTTTTCCTAAACTAGTGTATGGCTAATATCCTTCCTTCATCCCCACCTACTCATCCATTAACAGCTAGGACAATTTTCATTCGCACATCTTTCCAATGTCTTTCCATTGCTTATATACTGTCACCAACTACTGTCTTGTCACTAACTATTGGCATCTGTTATATCATTGTTATAAGCTGCTAAGAAATGGGTACCGGCTTATTTACCTGACCCATGCTTTACTTTCACTGTTACATTTATACTGCCTTGTACACGCTGAAGTTCGTTGCAATGAAATAGCTGATAGGTTAGGTTGGTGGGGTCTGAAAATTGAAATGTTGTAGGTTGGGTTTGTCCATTAGACAAATCTTGGCGATCATTTAATGGCAGCAAGATAGCAAGTCGCCGTTGATCTTTAGCAATGAAACCATCAACTGTTAAATCTTTTAATTGTAGTTGAAGCAAAACATTTCATATTTATTATTAAGTAAATATTGTTTGAATATTACAAATACAAATACTTGTTTTTGTATTTAGTTTACGTATTCTCACAAATAGGACTTTAAGAGAAAAAAAGAATTCAGAAGTGTAAAGATCTTACAAAGCTACCAGCCCATAATACAAACAAAAACGTTAACAAAATACCCAAAATGGTTAAGAATGGGTTTTATATTTATGGTAGGTAAGTTGCCCTTTTTGCACAAGACAGAAAAATGTATATATTTTTTAAAATTTTTGAATAATAAAATATGATGTAATAAAGTCATTCCTATACACATATTATAAGTATAATCAACAATAGACATATATATATACATTTCTATTGCTAATATTATTTTCTTCCTTAGGGAACAGGCAAATAATTGCAATGCTGCGGTATAGAAGGCCACAGGTTGAAGCGTCAGTATTGTGTTGTATTCCTTCATTGTAAAGCTGTCGCCATACCTTGGAGTGTTTAACACTTCACACCAATGGCTTCTTTTCTTCATTACTTGCTTGACAGCATTGTGCACAAAACTTTAACAATGGATTGTATGACTTTGTGAGGACTTTAAAAGAACACCTATCACAGGATGGCGGCAGAGGAAGCTGGGGATAATCGACATGTCGCCACAAAGGACGAAAGCAGGGAAAAACAGAACACGAACACTTCAGTGGTTCTGGAACAGGCAGCAGAGCTTATGATGAGCTTGGGAATGACATAAAATAAGACTATATCATATATTCGTATCTTTAATCACACGTTTTCAAATAACAATCTAGCATATGACGCTGGCAACAATGTTATTAATAAACAATTTGGTACATTTATCATTTTATAAAATGTATAACATCTTTTGCTTTATTTTATAATCAGACAGGTTTTCGTAAAGATGATATCGACAAGTCTAACTCAAACTGCAGTCTGGGAACCTATGGAAGTGGAACGTTGGGTGACTACTCTGTAATATGTAGAATTCGAGTTCCAATGAAAAATATGATACCTGAGAGCTATGTCTATGTGGAGATGGTTCCTAATGCAATCAATGTGTCACAAGTCAACAGATCAGCAGCTGTCAGTAATGACATCATAACACACTTAAGTGAGTTTCCCATTTCCCAGCTATCTATACCTACAATTTTCAAATTGTTTAGAATCCTTTTAACAAATAATTCAGCATTTGATATGAAATAAAAATAATACTTTTGTCATTAAACAAAAATAAACTCAGTTTCTAAATTAAATTACAAATTCATGTGATTGAAATTTACGCCCTGGGGTTGGTTATAGTCCAACTCTTGTCGTAGTTTCTTCACTATCTCCTATTTTTTAGTGGATATTTGAAATGTCGTTGTTCGAGTTTTTCCATTAGACAAATCTTGACGATCATTTAATGACAGCAAGATAGCAAGTCGCCGTTGATCTTTAACAATAAAACCATCAACTGTTAAATCTTTTAATTGTAGTTGAAGCAAAACATTTCATATTTATTATTAAATATATATTTTTTTAAATATTACAAATAAAAATACTTTTTATTTGTATTTAGTTTACGTATTCTCACAAATAGGACTTTTAAAAAAAAAGAATTCAGAAGTGTAAATATCTTACAAAGCTACCAGCCCGTAATACAAACAAAAACTATAACAAAATACCCAAAATGGTTGATAATGGGTTTTATATTTATGGTAGGTAAGTTGCCCTTTTTGCACAAGAGAGAAAAATTTTAAATTTATGAATAATAAAATATGATGTAATAAAGTCATTCATACACACATCATCATCATCATCATCAAGTACCGGGCCTACTGGCGTAGGTGATCATGTCTCTCCACAACTTTCGATCTCGGTAGATATTTTTAATTTCTGTTATTGACCTTCTGCCTAGCCATTCTCTTAAGCTGTCTGTTATTTTTTCTATTTGCTTCCCTCTATGTCTTCGTCCCTCAATTTTTCCAGTTGTTACAATATATTCAAGTGGTTCTCTTCTCATTACATGGCCAAAAAATAATGATTATTTCTTCCTAATATTGGAAATTAACTCTCTTTTTGCTTTGACCTCTCTCAGAACATCATCATTACTCTTCTTAGCTGTCCATGGTACTCTCAACATCCATCTGTAAAACCACATTTCTTCAGACTCCAGTGATTTTCTTGTCTGTTGTCCTCTTGTCCATGATTCGCATCCATATGTTATGACTGGCTCTACGTAACATTTAAGAACTCGTTTTCTTGTTTCTATTGTAAAAAATGGGTTGCATAGCATATTCCTCATTTTTTGGAAAGCTGCTTTTGCCGGAGCCATTCTGCATCTCACCTACACATATATTATAAGTATAATCAACAGTGTACATATATATATATATATATATATATATATATATATATATATATATCTATTGCTAATATTCTTTTCTTCCTTACTTGCTTGACAGCACTGAGGAGGGAGGTATAACCTGACGGCTTCTGTTACCAGTCTCTCAATGTAGTTATCTTTGATAGCTTCTAATACCATCTTCACACCAACATTTGATACAAATGTCAAACATGGCCATTGACCTAAACCAAAAATACAGAAGATCACGACTTCCGATCGGTTCGATTAGCCTTACATTGACACCCGAGCTATTTCAAGGAAAGAAAAACAGTGCTGGGGTAGTTTTCACCAAATAGATACAATTTTGTTGTTGGCAAAATAAAATAAAAATATGGATAACACAATATGCCGAGGCCTCATTTCCCTCTCTTTATTGATATGACACTCGTTTCATGTGTCCCATCTCTCCTTGTATAAAGTTACTTCGTCAATAAGTGCGTTGTTTTTTGTCACAGGTGATCAAGTATTAACACAATTTCCAGTCTGGAAAGTTGTTTATCTATTCTGTAGTTAACCCACACAAACAAGTTAAGATTAATCTTTATGATTTCACATTATCTCAATTTTGTTTTGTTTGTCAGTTCTTTCCACTTCCTTCAATATATTTAACCAAACAGTTCCCATTACATGTTCATGCATTCATAATTATTTCCTATTCATCTTGGTAATAAGCGTTACTGTTTCATTCGACCTCTTTTAGAACTTCCACAATGCTCTTTTTATCTGTCCATAATATTCTTCATATTCTTAAGTCTGTCCGTCCGTCCGTCCGTCCGTCCGTCCGTCCGTCCGTCCGTCCGTCCGTCCGTCCGTCCGTCCGTTCGTCCGTCCGTCCGTCCATCTGTCCGTCCGTCCGTCCGTCCGTCCATCCATCCATCCATCCATCCAACTATCTCTTGATTTTTGGAGCCGTGGCAGCCAATAGGGCTTAGACCCAGATACTCCTTCTCTTATCTTAATTTTTATTCTAGCAGTTTTCAATTCTTTTAAAGATATTTTATCAAATCTCGCCATTTTTTTCTGTTCTGTGTAAGCAGCTCTATCTCACTGAGGGAGCCGATTTCTGCTGCTCTTGCCTCTCTCATCAATGTTCTTCTCAGTGTCTATCTGGGTCTTACTCTTTTCCTCTTACCTGTTGTTTCCCACATGAGTGCTTGCTTTGCTATTCGGTTATTATCTCCTCTCATCACATGTACAACATATGACCATCGTCTTTTCTTTATTTACTGAAGATATTAGTGGTTGATATTCTTAAGTAAAACCTTCAAATAATATTCTATCTTTCTTGTATTAAATGTCGCAGGCGTTCCGAAAATTGTGGTCAACAAGCGGAACTGTCCTCTTGGTCCTGGAGTTCGAGGTCAATCTATCCAGATTGGGACAGAGGCGACTTGTAAGTGTGAGATCTTGACAAATGGATTCCCTCCAGGATTTGCTCGCTGGTTCACAAAAAATAACAAAATTGTTGGAGTTGAGGATATCGTTGACAAGTCATCAACTTTAACGGTATCACATGACTATTCAGGTACAAATTGATTATTTTATGATATATTTTGTAAATGTTTCTGTTGCTTTATATTTTTCCTAGAAGCCATGAAAGCACAAAAATAAACCGCATGTCCGTATAAAAACGTATCACTGAAGGTTGAACGTACCTCTCAGGTATCCAAACCATCCATTTGTTATTCTCCTGTGTCAGATGATCATCGACTTGCTCTTTCCACAACGATACTGAGCGTGTTTGGTTTAAACCCTTTTTCTTGGCTGGTCAACTCATCATAGCGCCTCTGCCGTGACCACAAAGAAGCCAGATAGGACAACTCGGGATAACGCATTCTGAGGTTTCATCAGGAGTAAGCTGTGCAAGCTCCGAACGTACGAGGTAGGACAAGTCAACCAGGAAGTTACGTTCATCATCATCATGTGCCATACTGGTTGACGTAGGCGATCATGTTCTTCTAACCAGCCTATTCCACTGTACACTGGACAATATGACTACAAAACATGTTCTACAGGATTGACCCCAGTACACAGTCTTGAGAAGAGCAATGTAGTCCACACCCACCTCCCTGGAAGAGAAACTATATGGGGCAATCGATTCACTTAAACAGACAGCTGACTTCATGAGAGAGACTGGAATCCTACACTGATTGAGTCTTGATCGCAGAGAGAGAGAGAGAGAGAGTGTGTGAGAGAGAGAGATAGATGTTCTTCTAAAATCTTCTATGTACACTGCATCGTATAAGTTCTGTTGATGACTGTTTTTCATGCCATGAAACCAAGCTATCCAGTATTTTCTCTCTTTGACTTCCGCGATCTCGCTTTCCTTTTATTTTGGCAGTTGTAACAAGTATTTCAACTTTCCTCTTCTCATGATGTGCCCGAAAAATGTTGATTTATGTGGTGCATCTTCCATCTGACTTTATTATTGTGCTCGAGTATACGACACCTTGCTATTGTTTTAGATCTGTCCTGTTTATTTTTATGCTGCATGATGGTTATGATTATTTCTTTGATAAGACCATTACTTCTGTTTTCTTACTATTCAGACTGAGACCATTTTTGTTGCTGTCTTTTACTATTATGTCTATCATTTCTTACAATGATATTATACAGATGATAAAATGACAATGTTCGATTATGTTTAACAAAAAAAATTGTGGGCCTATTGTTAAAGTTATCTTTAGACCAATTCAAGGGTATTAAGTCAGGTAAATTTACAGTCAGAGGATTGAGAGAGTGGTTTAACCCAATGCTTCGATGAGGTGGGAGTAAGGTGATTAACGATTACTTAAACAACTAATAATAATATAGGAAAGCATTTTGTATAAATGAGAATATGGCCAGTGCAACTGAGTCTTTTCTCCTGATATTGAACTGTAAAGATGTTGTTGTTGACGGATTGGCACGAGTTGATGCGGGCAGTTTGCCCTTTGACGCATAAGATGTGGCGGGTTGTAATGGCTTTCTTGACATTTCCCGCTCTTACTGGAGAAGTTGGAGTTTGTCTGTCCCAGGCTATGCTGGGAAACTACTGGTCCAGCCCAGAGGTACTGCAATACTGGGTCCTCTATATCAGTAACAGCCACCACTAAAGGGAACACGGCGATCCTAGCTTCTGTTAGCCAGTCTGGTTTGACGCAGACTGTTACCAGGGAGACCACGAGAAGGTAGAACTGCTAGGTCTTGGTGAGTTGATGGTGCGCCGACCCTGCTATTGCGACCGCAGGCGCTTCTGCTCCCCCTACTGTTAAGATGAAAAAGGGAAGAGTGAGAGAGATAGAGATCTACTTTAAGACGGTAATCTATGGAAGGTGTTCTTATATTGACCATGTGATGGACATGTAACGTGAGGAGACAAGAATAACAATCCTAAAGCAAACCGTAAAATGTGGACTAGAAATGGTAAATTAAAAAATAGATCGACTTAGAAAAAAACATAAAAGAATGGCACCAACAGTAGGCATAAGCTCCCTAATCGAGATTAAGCTGTTCGTCTAGAACATTGGCATGAAGCGAGATACAATGCGGGTAATGAGCAAGGATTTGCACTTGATAACAGATTTCGGCTCGAAAAGACGCTAGACAGAGAGAAAAGCCAAGCAAATGGACGTGACAGACAGATCAGACAGACGGACCAGACAGAACGACCCCACAGACGGCCGAGATAGACTGATCAGACAGACAGACAGTCGGACGGGCGGTTGGATAGATAGATTAGATAGATAGATAGATAGATAGATAGATAGATAGATAGATAGATAGATAGATAGATAGATAGATAGATAGATAGATAGATAGATAGATAGATAGATAGATAGATAGATAGATAGATAGATAGATAGATAGATAGATAGATAGATAGATAGATAGATAGATAGATAGATAGATAGATAGATAGATAGATAGATAGATAGATAGATAGATAGATAGATAGATCTTCCGGAGGTAGTTAGCTATTAGTGGTTTCGTAGATTATTGTCAACCAGAATGAGAACAGCAATGAGCTAGTTGTATTGTGACCTTGATTCACTAGTTAGCCAGGTCACGATGTTATGTAAAAATGCTTGATGCATTATCACTGTAAGAATGTACATTATGTTTATACATATTTACTTTTATTAAGACCATAAATAAATTGGCACAATTCACATATAACACATAAAATAACAGAACTGGGAAGACATACACGGATTACCACGAGGACTATACAGTAACTAAAGTCTGGAACCTTGTGAGTAACAGAAGATAGCTAAAAAAAAAAAACCCGGCTGTGAAATAAGAAAACAAGTCAAAGACCAAACGAAGGCAGCGTCATTGATATAACTATGAGCTGTATCTCGAACACCGTTAATCATGGCCGCTAGTACTGCAAAACTGTTTTCAGATTACGTCAACCAGCCATACACTGAGGATAACCTTGAGACCCGTTAACTTTTGTAAATGTCAGAAGAACCAAATTGATGTGATAGCCGATCTATCAAAGATCAAACCCTACTTATATACAGAACCAGTAAGAACAAAGTAATGTAGCTTTCAATAATATTTTAGGTAACTTTCTAAATATTTGATATAAAAAATTTGGGTAGAGTCTACACATTATCAACCTCAAATTCAAGGGAGAAAATCTATAATTTTTCCTCCTCTTTACTTACTCTGTATATGTATGTGCGCTTTATTTATGAAGGAAAATAATAGTCAATATGAATAAACAAGACAATAAATTTAGTAAAAAATAGTATATATATATATATATGTACAAGTAAAATATGTATAAGGAAATTAAAGTACTATGGCATTTCAAAAGAAACAGCGGGGTAGAGGGAGACAAACAATAATGGTAGGCATGGTTCCTGGACGGCACCTCAGAAGAATGTACTTTCAAGACATCGAGGAGTCCTTGAACATGGCAACAGAAGACGTAGGAGATTTGACTAGAAAGAGATTCTTACAGACGGGTTGTGGTGAATGCAAACTTTCTACAAAGGATATGCGACGTGATAATGAATATATGTGTTATAAAATGTTAACATCAGGGCTGTCAGATTACAGTTTTGATGATAAGCCAAACTAAATTTAACATCTCTTTTAATTTCGATATAAAAGGGCCAATTTAGCAACCCTAATTAACATATTACAATTAACTATAACCAGTGATGGAAAATGTAAAACTGAAATAAACAAAATAATAGGAATGGCAAAAAGTAATTTTAATGTCATGAGGAACACACTAACATCAAAACAAATAACACCAGGGCTAAAACTAAGAATAGCAAAATGTTATGTCTTCTCTACATTCCTAAATGGTGCAGAAACATGGATACTAGACATGAAAACAGAACAGAGAATGAAAGCCTTTGAAATGTGGATATAGAGAAGAATAGGTAGAATTGGATTGAAGGAAAAGAAAACAAACGGTGAAGTCTTAAAACAACTAAAAATGAAAAGAGAACTACTAAACACAATTCAAACAAGGCAAATGCGATTTTTGGACCAGGTTAAAAGACACAACAGCCTACTAAAAGTAATCCTGGAGGGGGAAATGCAAGGTAAAAAAGGCAGAGACAGATCAAGACTAACATGGACGAGTAACATCAAAAGATGGACAAACCAGCCAATGACAACCTGCACCATCAAAGCAAGAGACAGAGCAGAATGGCGCTACATGGTAGCCAACATTCGATGCGGAGATGACACTCGATGATGATGATGAATTAAAATAGCAAGAATTGTTGTGTGTTTACAGTTAGTAAAGTCACCATACGGCAAGTGAAATTGAAGAAGTAACTTTTTTTAACAAAAATAAAAGATGATGTATATAAGGTAGAGACAAATATAAGAGTAAACTGACGATGCGCAGAGTAGAACAAGAGAACCTATAGACAGTGTGCACCAACATGGAGAAAAAGACTGACTGAATGGCGAAACAAGAAATTCAAATTCGATGCTTAGACAGCACAAGATGATGATCCTGACTGAAGCAGTCATCGAAGATTTGCTTTCAGAAATGATATTTTTTTTCTTTTGGTAGGGGAGTATCTCAAGACGACTACTCTTTTAAATTATGACATCTTTATTGACAGTTAATATGAAACGTGTTGAATGCAATTAAGGAAAGCAAACCTGAATAAAATTATGCCTGAAATCGGATGCACTGGGCCACTGGCGCAGAACACAGTGCAACGTTTTAGCAATTAATCCAGCTGACTTCATAAGAGAGTCATGAGAGAGTCATGAGAGAGTCTGGAATCCTACTCTGATTAAGTCTTGATCGCTGAGAGAGAGAGAGAGAAAGAGAGAGAGAGAGAGAGAGAGAGAGAGAATGCAACGATTCTAGAACAATAATGAGCCATGTAACAAAAATTTTGCTGAACGTTATACAAGGAATGATTCAGGATAAAATAAATATTCAATTAAAAGAATAATCATTTGGATTTAGGGAAAAAAATGTGACAATAGAAGTCATATTCTACATGAGGACAATAGTCGAAAAATACACAGAAGTAAACAAACCAATATATGCCTGCTTCATACACTACACCAAAGCTTTTGACAGAATACAACATAAACAATTTATAGACTGCCTAAAAGCTATACGTCTAGGTGACATATATATATATATATATATATATATGCAACTAATATGTAATTTATACTGGGAGCAAACAGCAATAATATCATATAATGAAGAGAACTCTACACCCATTAATATAAAAAGAGGAGTAAGGGATTTTTTGCGTCATGTTAAAAGACACAACAGCCTATTACAAGTAATCCTGGAAAGGAAAATACAATTTCAAAGAGGCAGAGGCAGACCTAGACCAATATGGACGATTAAAATAAAAATAGACAAGACAGCCTATGACAACCTGCACCATCAAAGCAAGAGACAGAGCGGAATGCATGTACACAATGGTAGCCAACCTTCGATGCCGAGACGGCACTCAATCGAGACGATGGACATGAAACTTAAATTCTAAAAAAAATAAATGGCTCTAAAAGATCATTATCAACAAGAATACAGAATAGTGTTTTGTCTTTACCTTCTCCAATACAGATCCAAAGCCAGAGTACACATGCAAGCCGGTTACTCCACTAAGAACGCAAACACTTAATGTAACAATCTTCAGACCGTCCTTCCACTGTAAGTAACTTCCACATAATATAAACATTTGTGAACGTTCATGTGACAGCATATTCCAGGTAAAACATATGTTGTGATATATTAGAGGAGATGTACACGTTTTGAGCACTGTATCTGTTTCACAGTTTTAGTATTCATAGTAGGATTCACCAGCTTTGACCTTTGACGAATTCCCTAGAGACTAGGAAGTGAATTTTGCGTGTTAATCCTTTTTTCCCTGTCAGCCGTGTGCACAGTGGTCCCTCGCCGCACAGGCAGATAATTCCGTCTTCGGAGGTACTCATATTTTTTCCGTCGTTGAATAATTGACGTTTCAAGCTGGGCCTCGCTGCTGAGACCAGGGGTGGTTGCCGTAGAGAGAAATCATAAATAAAACTACCAGCTGGTGCAGCCGGGATTGGAACCCACAACTTCTCTGTCTCGAGGCTGGCGCAAGCATTATCTAAAGACAGTGAATTTGTACATTTCGTTGTTGATCTTAGACCCAAAGAGAGCACAGTTGTTATTGAAATGATTAATACAAGGACAAGAGGTCAAGTTCGATCCTGACCGATATGGCTTCCAAGTTCATCCAGTCATTAATTGGTACTGATTTTATTCTGGGAAAGAAAGGTGGTACGGACGTAATACTGACCACTTTACCTCTAAAATAGTGTCGACAATCTATAACAAATATGGGTACTTACTAACATCATATTCCCTAGACGGCATATTACGTCACGTGGTTCTCTCCCTTTTTTCTACTTGATCTTGTTAGAGGCAGCTATTTCTACTTTCTGTGAGAACTTCAAGAATGGGCAACCTTTCTTAAATTAGGTTCACGTGATTTCAATTTAACTTTGACTGGCCCCTAAGGCTGGATTTGTCTTTAGTAAGCTCTAACAAGTCAGCTTTGTTCATGTTAAGAGTCCGCGTGGTAGGTTTACTATAATTGTTCTATTATATAACAAATGAAAATGGTGTAGAGGGTGTTATGTCTTCCTTTATTTCACCTTCTGAAGTCTGCCTCGTCAAATGAGATACCTTAGGAGACTATATGTTCTTCATTCGGAACACTTGACCTACTCATATTTGGCATTTCTGGACAATTGTTGGTGTTTTAAGAATGTAAAGGCAATACCAATCTAGCAATGTAATTATGCATAAAGTATATTAATATAATTCACATATAGTGATATATAATGTAAAAATAATGTGTAATATAAATAAAAATATGTAATATAATGTAAAAAAAAAAGGAAAGGGCCCCGTCACGCAAAGTGGCGAATAGGGAATAGGGTGTTAGTGACCATAATTTGTATAGCCCTCCGGCATATGATTTTTGAGGTAATGTGGTTGGTGTTACGCTCCTGTCGCTTAACATTCCCAGAAAAAAAAAATTCCGGTACCCATTTAAGGCTGGATGAACCCCGAAACCGTCGATCAGAATCGAATCCGACTTCTTGTCCTTTGTAGTCCAGTTCAGTAACCACTGAGCGAACGCTGCTCCCATCTTCTGCCAAAGCTATTCTCTTTAACTGTCTGTTATTTTTTTTCTCTTTGCTTCCCTCTATCTCTATGTCTCTCAATCTTCTTAGTTGTCACAATATATTCTAGCTGTTCCATTCTCATTGCATGGCCAAATAAATCATGAATGGTTTTTTCCTAAAATTGGAAATTAACTCTCTTTCAGTTCTTACCTTTTTCATTACGTTATCATTACTCTTCATAGCTTTCCCTGGTATTCTCAACATTCTTCTGTAAAACCACATTTCGACAATTAACGCAATGAGCTATTATGTAGTTCAGGTCAAATATTCACCCAAGACAGTGATGTTTGTTACTAAGGAATAATTTGTTTAATAATAAAAGTCTGCTAACTCTTAAAGCTTTGATTATTTATCATTTATCGGTTCCGATGGTTCACAATAACGAAAAAAACATGATCTAATTTTTCATATAAAGCTAAAAAAAAAAAAAAAAAAAAAAAAAAAAAAATTTAATTCGCCGATTACTTAATCCGAATGTCACGTGGTTTTCACGTGACTATTGATAATACATGTGTATAACAGAGAAGGGGAGCCCTTCCAATATTTTATGAAAGGAGTTGTTTTTGTGATTTGAATCGGAATTTTTTCGGTGCCACCACTAATGAAATAATTTAGCTCCATGGTAGAATCAGAATATAGAATGAGCATCCATGTTTACAAACAGGTAGTAAATTTGAAATACTTGGTTACAATTAGCAAAATACAAGGAAAGAGAGATCACGGATGACAAAGAGAGAAATACTTGATAGCTTGGTGTCATGACATGGAAAACAGTCAACAACAGAACTGAAACGATGTACTGTAGATACAAGATTGTGGAAGGACATGATCGCCTACGCCAACCAGTATGGCACATGATGATGATGAGTGAATTTGATTTTGTTTTTGTCAAAACAATATGTTGTTCTTCTTCTCCTTCTTTCCTTCCTCATCTGCCTTTCAGCGTCAAAGGGAGATATAATTTGCGTTGTTTTGCTCTTCTATTCGCCTCTGCTGCTGTTATGTTTCCTTGTGCTTCTAATATTCCATCGACCCATCTTTTATGTGGTCGACCCTTGGGTCTGCTGTTCTCACAACGTTTGTTGAAGGCTCGTTGTTTTGTGTTTTGTTCTTTCTGCCTTGTTACGTGGCCAAACCATTTTATCTGTTGTTTCCTTATATATTCTTTGGCAGGGGCTATTCCTAGCTTTTTTCTCAGTTCTTCATTTCTGATCTTATCTCTCAGACTGTTTCCTGTCATTCGTCTAACACATTTCATCTCTGTAGAGGTTATTTTCCTTATTGTTCTTGCATCTAGGGTCCAGGTCTGGCATTGGTAGCACAACATTGGGATGAAGATTGTATTGTATAGTAATAGATATATTACTATTTATTTATTATATATTATAAAGATTATATTATAGTAATAGATATATTGTATAGTAATAGATATATTACTATTTATTTATTATATATTAAAAGATTATATTATAGTAATAGATATATTGTATAGTAATAGATATATTACTATTTATTTATTATATATTATATAGATTATATTATAGTAATAGATATATTACTATTTATTTATTATATATTATATATATTATATTATAGTAATAGATATATTGTATAGTAATAAATTGTATAGTAGTCATATTTTTACTTTGCCTATTAATTAGCCAATTGTCAAGCTCATTTCAAAATGACCGTGGACACAACCTGAACGTGACCATAATATCGTTTTATCAGGAGCTTTTTTACGTTGATTTTACCAAAAATGACAAAGTCATAACAAAAAACAACATAAAACATGAAACTTAAAAAAGAATCATATTTAAAAAAAAAAATTGTTTTATAATTAACGTACAACCATGAATGATGTTTTCTTGGATTACATTCGTCTATGTATATTAGCTACTATATTTAACATAATAAACCACATATTTGGAAATGTTTATCAAACTACTAATTCATTTACAGATTCATCATCTGCTACAAGGACAATCACAGGGTTACTTCCCATTGCTGTTATCCTGGGACACGTCATTTCCACGATTGTCTCCCTCTCTCTACAGCCTAATTTCACTGACTGCCCAAATAAAGGACGACTCTGTAGATGTTTACCCGTGAATTTAGTTTGCACGTACAGCAACTTTCTTTACTGCTGACGTATTTTAATTAACGGTTATGTTTATTTTATTTCTTCATTACATTCAATTATACCCAATAACGTTTGTCCTGCGAGCAACTGCTGAATAAACAATTCTTGCTTTAGTCTTTTTTTTTTTATCAAAACCATATAAGAATATATATTATAGTTATATGTTGTAGAATCCTATATGTCAACGACATACGATGCTAACAAATATATGTATATATATACATATATATATATATATATATATATATATATATATATATATATATATATATATATATATAAAATCATCATGTGACATACCGGATGGTGTCGATGATCATGTCCTTCCACAATCTTCTATCTACAGTGCATCGTATCAGTTCTGTTGTTGACTGTTTTCCATGCCATGACACCAAGCTATCCAGTATTTTCTCTTTTTGTCTTCCACGATCTCTCTTTCCTTTTATTTTGCCAGTTGTATCCAAGTATTCCAACTTTCCTCTTCTCATGGTGTGACCAAAAAATGTTGATTGTTTCTTTCTGATGTTTTTTATGAGCTCCATTTTTGTGTTGACCTCTTTGAGAACTTCCTCATTGGTCTTTTTAGCTGTCCAGGGAACTTTCAACATTCTTCTGAGAAATCCCATCTCTGTGGCCTCTGATCGTCTTTTAATTTTTTTGTCTGCTGTCCACGATTCGCTTCCAAAGGTCAGAATTGGTTCTATATAGCATTGATGAACTCCCTTTCTCATTTCTTTTGACATAGATTTGTTGGATAAGATATTTTTTTCATTTTCTGAAAGGCTATTTTGACCTGAGCTGTTCTGTTTTTTTTTTAATATGAGACCTTTCTTATTGCTTTCTTTAACTATTATGTCTATCATTTCTTGTAGTTCATTCTCTGTCTCTGTTATTAAGATTGTGACATCTGCATATCGCAAAATAATTATGTTGTGACCATTGACTTTAATTATTTTTTGGTCTATTATTGACCTCATATATATATATATATATATATATATATATATATATATATATATATATATATGAGGTCAATAATATATATATATATATATCAGTAATCAGTATACGTCAAGATTTGACTTGCATATTAGTAAATAATTACTTATTTCAATACAAAAATTATAACTGGGTATCTTCTTCTCCTTTCCTTCCTTATCTGCCTTTCAGCGTCGATGGGAGTTATAATTTGCGGTCTTTTGCTCTTCTGTTCGCCTCTGCTGCTGTTATGTTTCCCAGTGCTTCTAATATTCCATCGATCCATCTTTTTCGTGGTCGACCCTTGGGTCTGTTGTTCTCACAACGTTTGTTGAAGGCTCGTTGTGTTGTGTTTTGTTCTTTCTGCCTTGTCACGTGGCCGAAACATTTTATCTGTTGTTTCCTTATATATTCTATGGCTGGGGCTATTCCTAGCTTTTTTCTCAGTTCTTCATTTCTGATCTTATCTCTCAGACTGTTTCCTATCATTCGTCTAACACATTTCATCTCTGTAGAGGTTATTTTCCTTATTGTTCTTGCATCTAGAGTCCAGGTCTGGCATTGGTAGCACAACGTTGGAATGAAGATTGTATTGTATAGTGCTCGTTTTGCCTCCAGAGTTATTTCCTTGTTGGACAATAGTGGTGATAACTGTCCGATGATTTGACAAGCTTTGTTGCATCTTGATTCTATCTCTGCTGTTTGGGAATTGTCGTTTGTCATTAGACTTCCTAGGTATTTGAATTCCTCTACTTGTTTTAGTTGTCTGCCTTCTATAGTTATGTTGATGTTCTGTTTATTTTTGGCGACATTCATGACTTCTGTTTTGTTGATGTTGATTTTTATGTTGTACTTTGTTCCTAAGATTTTGAGTTTGTTTAAGTGTTCTTGTAGGTCTTCTATTGTTTCATGTATTAGTGCCTGGTCGTCTGCAAATAGAAGCTCGTTGATCTCCTCTGTCTCTGATGGGTTGGCTAGCTTGCATATATGGTCCATGTATGTAATAAACAGTAGGGGGGATAGTACGCACCCCTGTCTTACACCTGATCTAACTTCGAAGTGGTCTGTGTAGCCTGTTGCTGTTCTGACCCTGCAGCTGCTGTTGGCGTAGAGACTTTTAATAATGTTGGTTAGATGTTGGCTTACTCCGTATGTTGTTAGTATCTCCCACAGTTGTTCTCTGTTTACTCTGTCGAATGCTTTTTCCTGGTCAATGAAGGCTATGTATAAGTTTTGGTTGTGTTCTGTCGTTTTTTCTGCAAGCTGTTTTAGTGTGAATAGTGCGTCGGTGCATCCTCTGTTTTTTCGGAACCCCATTTGAGAATCGCTTAACTGTAGTTCTATTATTGGTCTCAGTCTTTTTTCCAAAATTTTGGCGTATAGCTTTCCTACATGGCTGAGCAGAGATATACCTCTATATTGATTGCAGTCTCTTTTGCTACCTTTCTTTTTCCATATTGGTATGATGATTGCCTGTTGCCAGTCTTCTGGGGCTTGTTGTTGGTGCCATGCTGCATTAAATATTCTGTGCAGCCATTGCATTCCTGTTTCTCCCGCTGCTGCTATTATTTCTATTGGAATGTTATCTATCCCTGGTGCTTTGTTTCTTGGTGCGTATTTGATTACTTCGTGAGTTCTAGCGTGGTTTTTGTTGTCTTGTTGGTAGTTGGTATGTTTAACAGGTCTTCAAAATATTCTTTCCATCTCTGTTGCATACATTGGTTGTTTGATATTGGTTGTCCGTCTTTGTCATTTATCAGCTCAGTTGGGTCATGGTTTTCTTTTCTCGCTCTTGTGGCTTTTACTGCTTTGTAGAAATCTCTTGTGGCTGTCTTGAAGTCCCAGCTCATGTTTTGTCCGAATTCTGTCCAATTCCTTTGCTTAGCTTCTTTGATCAGCATTTTAACTCTTTTTCGAACTAAGGCATATCTTTCATATTTTTCTTGGTTCTTGTTCTCCCTCCAATTTTTAAACAGTTTCTTCTTTTCTTTAATTGCTTCTCTGATTGTTTCGTTCCACCACAGGGTGCTCTTTTTCCTTTCTCTTGTTCTTAGCTTCGTTCCACAAACTGTTTTAGAGATGTTAGTTACTGTTTCCTTAAATTGTTTCCACTCTTCTTCTACTGTGCATACTTCGTTAGGGAGTTTCTCGAATTCCTCTCTGAGTTTTTCTTCTAGGGTTTTCCTTGTTTCTTGATCGTTTAATTGTTTTATTTTTATTGTCTGTTCTTTTCGCTTCTTTTGTTTGATTTCGTATTTTCTCTTTATTTTTGGCTGTCTTAGTGTGATCATAACCATCTTGTGATCCGTGTCGTCTGTAATATTTGGGATTGCTCTACTGTCGGTTACTCTTTTCTTGTTCTCTTTTCTTGTTAGTATAAAATCTATCTGGCTTCTGCATGTTGTGTCATTCCATTTGTACCAGGTGTATACTTGCGACTCTCTGTGTTTGAAGAATGTGTTGGTGATAAATAAATTGTTTTGATTGCATAGTTCCAGCAGTCTGCTTCCGTTTTCGTTTATTTCAGCTGTCTTATGGCCAAAGGGTCCTAAGATATCACTGTTCTCACTGTTGCGTTTCCCAAGCCTTCCATTAAAATCTCCCATCACTAACATGTCGTCGCTTTCGTCAATCTTGTTAATAATTTCACTCAGTGTCGTAGAATTCTTCGCTGTCTTTTACATTGTTGTTGCATGGTGCATATATTTGAATGTAATTTTAACTGGGTATACACACACTAAAAGCAGGCGTTATAAATCGAGTTAAATTAGTGGCATTCCTTTCACTGGGAGCTTTTGGAGGAAACACCAATTGTACTGACAACGAAAACATAACTTATTTGACATGTAAATAATTTATAATTCTCTCATAGAAAACAGCTCCAGTAAATGTAAAATAAGAAAATCATTACTTAATGTTAGGCCCATTCAAGTAGACGTCGCAATAAACGTCACGAGAAACAACACACTTGGCTTCAAGACAATCAAGGATCACGGCGAGTTGGGACAAGAAAGGAACCACTTTCATCTGCCACACATATCGGAAGAGGCGGGTAAGAAGGTTGGGAGAAAATCTTCTCACATGCAACGGATTTAGCGCTAAAGCCATCTTCAGTCCTTTCTCTAGTCTGTGACGGGCACGCTTCAAACTACTGGTGAATGTGTTAAGGAGAAGATTTGAGAAATATAGAGTTCGTGCTATAGCCATCTTAAATACCTTCTCTAGTCTGTGGTGGACACGTTTCAAGCTGCTGGTGAATGTGTTGAGGAGAAGATTTGAGAAGTATAGAGTTCGTGCTATAGCCATCTTCAGTCCTTTCTCTAGTCTGTGACGGGCACGCTTCAAACTACTGGTGAATGTGTTAAGGAGAAGATTTGAGAAGTATAGAGTTCGTGCTATAGCCATCTTAAATACTTTCTCTAGTCTGTGGTGGACACGTTTCAAGCTGCTGGTGAATGTGTTGAGGAGAAGATTTGAGAAGTATAGAGTTCGTGCTATAGCCATCTTAAATACTTTCTCTAGTCTGTGGTGGACACGTTTCAAGCTGCTGGTGAATGTGTTGAGGAGAAGATTTGAGAAGTATAGAGTTCGTGCTATAGCCATCTTAAATACTTTCTCTAGTCTGTGGTGGACACGTTTCAAGCTGCTGGTGAATGTGTTGAGGAGAAGATTTGAGAAGTATAGAGTTCGTGCTATAGCCATCTTAAATACTTTCACTAGTCTGTGACGGGCATGCTTTAAACTACTGGTTAATGTTGAGGAGAAGATCTGAGCACTACGGAGTTCGTGCTATAGCCATCTTCAGTCCTTTCTCAAGTCTTCAGCGGCTTTCCTCAAACTACTGGTAAACGGCTTGAGGAGAAGATCTAAGCACTGCGGAGTTGTCTGGTGGGCAATAAAGATGATCTGTCGACTGAACTAATGAAGATTTGGGCAGCTTCTTTCTGTGGGACCTCTGCTTCTTGTTTTGCTGCGTTGTTGTCGTGATTTCTGTTATTGTGGCGATTTTTTACTGTACAATGGAATTACGACTGTGGTTTTCTGTTGCCTTCCGTTGGTTTGTTTACGATTAGCTCCGCTAGTTTTTGACTAAAAAGTCCCACCCATAAGGCAGTGGGGTTGATTTATTTCATGGTACCTCCCTTAGCCTTTTACTCTCCCGAACATACCTGCAAGGCAGCAGGGCAACCGCAGGTTGTACCGTTTGCTGCATACAGTAGCAGGTAAAATTACCCGACCTGACACCAATTCTGTCTACCGGACAGCTTAATGAGAATGCCTTGGCAGAAAGTCAACAACAGAAATGATAAATGACTGTCAAGATCGAAAGTTGTGGAGAGGTATGATCACCTACGCCAGCAGGCCCGATACTATTAATGATGTTTTGCTGCGATAATCAGACAAACAAAATAGTTGTTTTCTTGTTGTCAGACTATCTTGTCCTTATGAGGGAGCTTGTTTTAGTTTTGAAATAATAATAAAAAAATCAGCAGAACTTTCACTAAACGCTGGGCGGGAACTACAGTTTAATCACAACTATTTGCGTGTCTAATAATCGTTTGAGATAATCAAGTGATTAATGAATTTGTCAGTGACTACGTTCGAATGTCAAGACTTTGTTAACATCTCTGCTGCTAGGGACTAAAGGCCTACAGCAAGTGAATTGTGTGTAATGACATCACTTATGAACATTTGCTAATGGTCTGTAACATTGACATTTTAATAATAGATTTGTGAGAGCAAATACGTTATATTTATAATCGTAATTTAGTGCACTGCAAGATTTAAACTGAGAAATTAATAAACATGATTCTTGTGTGAGTATTTGTGTAAACAGAGTCAGATTCTTTATTGATTTATTAACTCTGTCAGTACGGAAGCTTTTTATCGATGCAACGGAAGAGATTTCAGAGACAACATGTTTCATGGTTTTAAGAAACAATCAACAAATTTATATTTATCTGACATATAACATATTATATATTAATTTTTTAGATAAATGAACAAGGTGGATTTCACCAATATCAAGATGATACAAGTCATGTTAAAATAATATAGTTTGAAGGCGTTCACACTTATCAAATTGAGTAATTAGGGCGAAACGTATGGAATGAGTTAAGTCATGAATCATGTTTATCTGTCTTTTTGCCCAATTTGAACACGTGACCCCCGTTTTATTCTTTATCGTCAGTAGAACCTGGCACCTTCTCTCACCAACTTTCATATCTAAAGGTTTGTGAAAAACAGCAACGATCACTCTAAATATGGATTGATTAAATACTCACGTTAACCGTGAACAAGCACTTTCCTCTACAACAGAAAGACATAAGCATATTGTTTCTTTATGATGACTTGTATGAGCTCTCTTTGTGTGTTGACCTTTTCAAGAATTGTCTCGTTAATCATATTTATTCTCCCGAGAACTCTTAACATTCAGTCTGTGGCCTATAATCATCTCTCTAGCTTTTTCTTTTAGGTGAGATTTTCGTAGTTGATACTCGCTACTATATTCTTTTCCAGCTCTTGCAAGATCGATACCTATTGTCTGTTTAAAATTTTCTAGAATTCTACTAAAACTTTGTTATCAAAGAGTCAATATATTCAAAACTATCTAGTCTTTCTAATATATGTCCGTTAATACATATATCAGCAGTTTATATCTGTTTGTGACTGTTTGTAAAGATGTTTGTTTTTGTAGCGTTGAGTTAAATGTGCTGTTATTCACAATTGTACCAAGTTGGTATTATCACCTTCTCTGTCCTACCTATAAGGGTGATGTATCAACAGCGTGTCGACCTCTGAAAGTGTATAGCCCTAACCGCAAGAGCAATTAATTGAACTTTATTATTCGCTTTTCTGACATTTCTCATTTAATATTATTATAAAAAAAAATAAAAAGTAAATTGTCCACGTCACGCCAGGTGTCGTATAGGGAATATGGTGTTAGTGACCATAAATTTTATAGATGTCGGCACATGATTTTTGGGGTAATGTGGTCGATATTACTCCCGTGCCGCTTTACTTTCCCAGGAAAAAATCTGGTAACCATTAAATATGGCTGGGTGAACCCGGAAACCGTCCGTTGGGATCGAACCCTACTACTTGTGATTTGTAGTCCAGTTCACTAACCACTGAGCTATCGTGGCTCCCGAATATTATATGTACATGTGATAAATACATACGATGGTAAGATACACCCTTGACTAACTTAATGGCCTTTAAAAAAACAGTCATTGCTCTTATTTTATACGCCCACATATTAGTTTTTGTAAAGTGTTGTTAGCACAAACCCAGGTTGGATAGAAATCATATATATATTGCTCTGTTGTTAGTGAACTGAACTACAAAGGACAAGAGATCGTGTTCAATCCTGATCAGCGGCTTCCGGGTTCACCCAGCATTAAATAGATACCGGATTTTTTTCTGGGGAAGTAATACGATACATGCGTAATACCGACCACATTACCCCCAAAATCAAGTGCCGAAGGTCTGTAAAAATTATGGTCACCAACACCATATTCCCTATACGTCGCGAGACGGGGCTCTACTTTTACTTTATATATATATATAATTCTTTTCAGCTATATCTTATGTTGTGCTCAAATAAGTGCATTGAACTAGTCAACATAACATATAACCGGATACTCTATACGACAGTATCATTAATTAACCGAGCCATAAGTTAGACTGTGACTGAAACCCCCCCCCCCCCCCAAAAAAAAAAAAAAAAAAAAGAGCACTTTAAGAGCTGAGTTGTGCCGGATATAAACTGATTGTTTCTTTTGTATAGTCCCACATTGTTTAATGAAACAGGATATACATTCGTGGTGCAGTATGCATAGTTCTTTTTTTCTTTTTTCTTTTCTCTTTTCAGAGATACCTAAAGGGTGTCGTGGTTTATATTATTTGTCGTTCTTGAGATGCTCGAACTGTCTGAATTATAGCTCGTTTCAAATCACGTGCCCAACTTCAAAACTCTATTGCTGAGTAACCGTTTGTTAAAAACTGCTGAAATTTTCCAAATGTTATTAGAATGCAAAAGACCATTTAAATGTATATTTAACAAATATCTTGCAGGTGCAGTTTTCTTAAAGCGGCGAATTTCTTTGATGTTTGTCAAAATTGTAAATTGTGAAGCCCTAAATAATAGAAATTACCGTAGTTGCTGGTCTATGATTAATTTTCACTAGGTAAAGGCGTGGCCGTAATGGGGAAATAACTCAATAATAAAAAACACCAGGAGAATTATTGTCTTCTCAGTTCGAGGACGGACGATAATATCAAGGTATACCTGTATGTCCAATTTTCATAATTGTGTGGTCCTGAAAAGGACCGTTTGTTGAACTAATTTAAGGTAATATAGGGGCCAACATTGTGGGGGCTATATACTGTCATTCTGAATCAGACGAGTCTCAAAGATTAATAACTGTTTGGGGTTGAACATTCCACAAACCATCATTTTTCCAATATTCCTCTTCCTGTTTTAAGACGTGGTCTTCACATTTAGCCCAATAATCTTTGTCTATATTTAATAAAGCGAGATTAGCAAGAGTATTTACATCGCATATTTTGAATGTTGTATTTTCATCTGCCACTTGTCCTTTTAATTTTGCCCAGATTAGTTCTATTGGATTTAAATGAGCATGGTAAGGTGGCAGCCTCAAACTTATATGACCGTGCTCTTGGATAATCTTATCTATTTGAAACATTTTTGTCCTT
This sequence comes from Megaustenia siamemsis, assembly GCA_032433765.1. Lineage (NCBI taxonomy): Eukaryota > Metazoa > Mollusca > Gastropoda > Stylommatophora > Ariophantidae > Megaustenia > Megaustenia siamemsis. The sequence continues at coordinate 18,763,920 of JAVIAB010000047.1, read as the reverse complement.
TGTTTTTGCTTTACTAGAGATAGTAATTCAGGTTTTAAGTACATGTTATTAAATTGTATGTGCTCCTTTGTGAGCCATATCTTAATATCATCTTTTGTACTGGATGACGTCGGGACTTTATCTTCAAGTGCAACAATGTTGTGGTACGCTGCATTGTCCATTATTAGGCAAGATGGTCGATCTAGTGATGGGAGAACAGAATTTTCACTCCAATGTCTAAATATGTGACCATTCATCTCAGAGTGATAATCCCGATTGTCTATGGATTTTGAAAGAAAAACGAGCTCTGCATTCTGTATTAGTCCATGTTGTCGACGCTAGCGCTGTCCTTTGCTGCTAGGTATTAATATCTTAATCTTTCCATCTGATGACTGCCATTCCCTTTGGTTAGTGTGGTGAGCATTGATCCATGTTTCATCCAAGTACACAATATCATAACCTTGCTTGCGCACCTCTTTTACTTCACGTAAGTACTTGCTTCACTATATGTGGCTTCTCACAGATGATGTTTCGTCCATTGGAATACTTTCTGAATGTAAAGCCTGCAGCTCTCACATTCCTCCATAATGTAGACTTTGATATTTCAATACTGTTGTTCTTTTTCAGCGAAATTTTTAATTTTCTTATTGTAACAGTTTCATTCATACCCAACATTTTGCGAATTTCACTTCTAATAAGTTCACTGTCGAAATTATCCAACATTTTTGCTCTTCCTTGTGATTTTGTATATTTTGAACATTGACGGTCACGTGCTTGAATCCAGCGATTAAATGACCGTTTAGATAAATCCAAAATTTGTCTTGTCCTATTCTCAGAGTTTTCTAAAGAATGAAATAATCTTCCTCGTGTAGCCTCTTTGCAAAAATAGTCATACATTTTTATTGCGATGTTTTGTAAACTGCAGAATTTCATTTTAAGACTCATGATAAATATTATCGTTCCACGTCTCGACCTATGAATGAACGGAAATGGAATACACAATTTATCGTGTTTTTTACAAGTGTTTAATTGTGTCAAAAAAAAACACGTGAAAGCGTGCAAACTCGCCAATGTTATCGTGTATGGATTTTTACTCGCTATTTTTAACTTAAAATACTGTAAACATTAAGTTTTGACTACATCAATGGGTCGTTATAAATTTATATAAATCAAATAAGCAACAATAATAACCAAATGATTTTTTTATGAAATTAATTCCCTGTTGGGTTCTAATCATTATAACTTTACATGCAAATTTTGAACAACTTACAACAAGCGGTTAAAAAGCTATCGATTTTAAAAGTTGGGCACGAGTTATGAAACAAGCTATAGTGATTTTCCTTTGCTGTTACATATCTCTGTCACTGAATCTATACATCTTCTTCTGGGTCTTCCTCTTGGTCTTTTCCCATGCATTCTTGAGAAGAACCCCCTTGATGGTGAGGATTCATTCTGACCAGGTGGCATAACCATTTCAGCAGTTGTTGATCTATATATTCCTGGCAGGGTTAGTTCCTACCATTTTTCCTATGGTTTCATTGGTATTCTATCTCTTCTTGTGTTGTTTGTTACTTTTCTCAAGCATCGCATCTCACTTGGTCACTGCCATCACCTTCATCGTCATACTACTTCTAGTCATAACGTGTACATCACTGTCTTCTTTAACTATTCTGCTTGCTTAACGTGCTGTAAATGCCCTTGCACACATTGTTTGTCGTATTACAGAACCGTCTATATAGATGACTGCATCTTTCTCATCGGTTTATCCCAGATGAGACCGTTGACCTCCACATTTCCTGTCTTGTGTGACAATACACGAGGATGTTCCCCTGAATGATGTAGACACCGGTATCCACTCATCGCCAGCATTGATATTGGTAAGCCCTCAGACCTGTTTGATGATATCTTCTGCTCGGCCCACCCATGATTTGCCTCTTTTTAGCCTGACACTTTTCCCTGTGTTGAGCTCGTGGTAGAATGGATGCTGTGTATCTTCACTTAACTTCAGGTATGCTCGTGCCCTCCAGATCTTGATCCTGTCATCCATGGTTGGAAAGCCGAGAAGATACCTCATTGCTACACAGGGAGTGTTGCTCGTACACCCCTAGATAATGCGCATAGCTTCATTCTATATTTTCTCCAGCCTGTGAATTTGCGTCGTACTGACAGTAAGAATTGGTAGGGCATACTCGATTTGTGCGAGGACTAGTCCCTGGAGCAGAAGGGTAAGTAGCCTCTGCTGGATGATGGCAGCTGCCAAGATCTTCAAGGCGGTTAATCCTTTGTGGGATTTTGTTATCATATGGTCGACGTGGTCCCGAAAACACAGGCTGCGATCAAACTTAACTCCAAGGTATGTCATCAACTTGTCCCTGGTCACCTCATCAGCTCCCATTTGTACTACCGGTGTGGTCATATAAACGATATGATTGTTAAGGGAGAATCATGAAACTGATGCTTTATTAGGATTAACCACGGCACCTGATACCCCACACCAGGAAGAAATGCGATCGAGTTCGTCTTGCAATGTGGAAGCGATTCCCCGTCTGTCTCTTCCCTGTCGATATACCAGAATATCATCAGCAAAAGTCATAGTTCTTCCCCTCCCATCCAGCTGTTGTTGGTGATCGTTATTGTGTACACGTTAAATAGAACTGGTGACAATGGTGAGCCTTGTGGCAGTCCTGGGCAAATGGATGTTGGCTCGGAAGACCAACTTCCACATCTGAGTATCACCTTCCTCTGAAACAGTCCATCTTTCTGCCATACATGAATGTTGAGCAGATATACCATTTTGTTATTTTATTTTTAGCCCTTGTGTTAATTGTTTTTATATTAGTATATATTTGAGCAATATATCTTTTCCTGTATTGGAAACTGTGATTATCACATACCTTCACTTTACGTTCACAACCACCATAATCTAACTTAATAACTAGATGAGTCACCGAATCAGAAAGACAGCTTTAATATTTTGCAAACTTAAACATACAGCAAGATACATTAAACAAGAGATCGATCACTTTATCTATCTTGGAAGTCACATTGATCGAGAAGGGGATACGAGCAAAGAAATTAGAATCAGACTGGCTAAAGCAGCAATGTCTTTCAGAAGCCTTGAAAAGTTGTGAAATCAAAACTCATTAGCACAACGCAAAACTTAGGCTATTCAAATCAAATGTACTTTCAACCCTTACGTATGCGTGTGAAAGCTGGAAAACAACAAGAGATATAGAAACAAAGTTGAACGCATTCGAAAATAAATGTCTAAGGAAAATACTTGGTATAGAATGGAACGAATTCAAAACAAACGAGGAAATTAGAGAAATCGCCAAGCAACCACTAATATCTTCAGTAATAAAGAAAAGACGATGGTCATACGTTGGACATGTGATGAGAAGAGATAATAATCGAATAGCAAAGCAAGCCCTCATATGGGAAACAACAGGTAAAAGAAAAAGAGGAAGACCCAGGGAGACACTGAGAAGAACATTGATGAGAGAGGCAAGAGCAGCAGGAATCGGCTCCCTCAATGAGATAGAACTGCTTGCACAGAACAGAGACAGATGCGAGATTTGATAAAATATCTTTAAAAGAAAATTGCTAGAACAAAAATTCATATAGGAGAAGGTGTATCTTGGTCTACGCCCTATGGGCCGGTTACGTCTCGAAAGGTCAATAGATAGATAGAAACATACAGCATGGGCCAAAATCGAATTAACACTCAGGATAATGATTCTAAATTATCAAAGTTGTGTACTCAACAAACTGATATACGGATTGGAAACGTTGGTACCTTTGTAGGGAAAAGAAAAGATTGAACAATCTTCTTGTGCGTTAACTCTGTACGGTGATGCTTATCAAATGGTAGGAGAAGTTAAAATAAAAACAGTAACGTCTTTCAACGTGGTAAACTCAAATTCATCATAGTAATAGGTAGTCTAAACGTTCTTCTTCACGAATTTAAAGATCGTCTCTACGCCGTTGTCAACCACAACACTGACGTAATGCACTATTTAGAAGTCCACTCATAGAATATGACTTGAGTTTATTATCTGACACTTGTCAAGTCACACAACAAATAAAAAACCAGCGACTTTGCGCTTGGCTGTTCAAATATGCAATACACGCAGGTACTTTTCAATACAGTTGTGCCTTCCTCACTCTCACACTCTGATTGTCCACACTGAGAAATCTAATTAATAAATAACTGGAAAACTAAACTATAATCCAAACCCAAAACTGCCTCGACTTTAAACACGAGACTTCTTCACTATTATCACTCCCTCTACTCTAAGACTCTCTCTAAGTCACAAAAACTTCAGTAGTTCATGTCCTCTAGAACCCAACTAGTCAACGCTGTGTATTGTCAACAATGAACCGTGATTACTGGATATCAGGTCAGATCTGGTAATGATTTTTCCTATCAAGTCCAGAAGTCAGGGAATTTCTTACTCTTTACGTAAACTATGACGAAAGAGACACAATGCTCTTGCAATGCTTGGCATGCAAATCGGTTTCCAGCTAAAAACAGCGTAATCTACAATATGGCTGAAATCTTTGTACAGCGGCCGACAACGCACACATCTGTAGTCTGGACCAGACTCCACACGGTTAAATCTGCTCATTGCAGAGTAACATGCTGGTGCTGATGATGTAGATGGAGATAATGAGAACACAGCTGGCCACATCCTCCATTGCAGGAAGAGTTCCACGGTACGTGGCGAAAGAGAGGCTAAGCTCCATCCCCTACACTGACCCTCTCTCCAACTGTCCAACTCAATCTCCTTGACAACCCACGTTATCACATGCAAAGTCACTTTATGTCCGTTTCGCACAGCCATGCACTAACCCCGTACCTAATCATTTTACCGTGGAATTCCCCCTTCTACACTAGTAGTCAGAGAACAACATTGTTGGGTAATGTGATAAAAATAGATTGTAATGAACTGTAATCCCAAACAATTATTGTAAGAGGAACGTAAGGAAATACAAAAAAAAAAAAAAAAAATTACGCACTCCCGATGATATAAAATGGTATTTGCATGGTTTTCTTGAGTGAATTCTCTATCAGCGAAATTGAAGTCTTTGAATAAGATTTCACTTTCCCAGAGCTAAAAGCTGCCCTTGATAAGTGTAAACAGCGGAAATCTGCTGGCCCCGATAGACTGACTAACGAACTTATTACCAACCTCTCAATCAAAGAACTTGATGTTATCTTAGAGTTTATCAACATAACGTGGAGAGAGGGTAAGCTGCCGGCCCAGTGGAAGAAAGCAAATGTAACACCCTTACTAAAGAAAGGGAAAGATCCCAACGACCTCAGCAGTTACAGACCAATTTCCCTGACCTCTTATCTGGGGAAAATAGCAGAACTAATAGTCAACGAAAGGCTGTACTGGTGGCTTGAGAACACGAAGACACTCAACAAATATCAAGCAGGCTTCAGAAAGAACAGGCGTACCATGGACCAGCTGATAAGACTCACTCAAGAGATAGGTGACTCATTTCAGGAGCAACAACACGTTTTAGCCACATTCATTGACCTGAAACAAGCGTATGACAGAGTCTGGAGAAAAGGTCTTCTATTTAAACTGCAAAAAATGGGAATATCAGGACGAATGTACAAGTGGATAAAGGGCTTCTTTTGTAATCGAACAATACAAACAACATACACGGGAACAACTTCCAAACAAACACATACACGGGAACAACTTCCAAACAAACAACATACACGGGAACAACTTCCAAACAAACAACATACACGGGAACAACTTCCAAACAAACAACATACACGGGAACAACTTCCAAACAAACAACATACACGGGAACAACTTCCAAACAAACAACATACACGGGAACAACTTCCAAACAAAGAACCATGGAGGAAGGCCTACCTCAAGGATCAGCCCTAAGCTGCACATTATTTCTAATATTTATAAATGACATGACAGAATATATCACATGTCGTAAGGCACTTTTTGCGGACGACCTTGCCATCTGGGTAAGAGGCAAGAATATTCAAGCCCATACCCACAACATAAATACGAACCTCACTACCATTGCTGCTTACTGCCAGTTCTGGAAGTTAGAGCCTAGCACTGAGATGAGAGTCTACAGTATATTTACCCTAAGCAACAAAGTCAAAGGGGAAGAAATAGATGTCCGGATGAACGGAGAGAAACTAAACTACGACAAATATGCCAGATACCTGGGAGTTGGCTTAGACCGAAGGATATCTCAGAAACAATACATAAACAAGCTGATAGAGAAAACCACAACTAGACTCAGGATCATCAAGTACCTCGTCACTTGTGAATGGGGGAGGGGGGGGGAGACCAACAAACACTGCGTCAACTCTATACTGGCTACGTGCGATCATTAATAGTTTATTCACTACCTCTGCAATCTATTACTAGCAAGACTATATACTCCAAGGCTTAGATAAAATCCAAAATCAAGCCTGAGATTTATTAGCGGTGCCATGAAATCAACTCCTAATAATGCTTGCAAAATACACAACAACATAGAACCTCTTGGCATTCGAAGAGAACGTGCTGTAGTGGAAACCTACGAGAGATATTTGAGGACGGAACCAACAGGGAAAATCGCATTATGGTAGAAAAGTGGCGGTAGAAAACCCGAATGAAGAAATCATCCTTTTTAGACCATGCAACTAACTACAGTTCCAGCAGACAGACTCCAAGATATGCCCATCCGCCCTGAAGCACTTTGCCGCCAAATAGTTGTCCCCGATGTCAGGACTGAGCTCTCCGACCCCCTAGGAGATAGAAATACTCTACCTGCCATACTCAAAGCCATAGCACTGGAAACCATTGACCAGTATCCACGCAATGCCGTCCACATTTATACTGATGGATTTGCATTCATCATCATCATGTGCCGTACCGGTTGGCGTTGGCGATCATGTCCTTCCACAATCTTCTATCCACACTGCATCGTATGAGTTCTGTTTTTGACTGTTTTCCATGCCATGACACCAACTATCCAGTATCTTCTCTCCTTATCGTCCTTGATTTCTCTTTCCTTTTATTTTGCCAGTTGTAACCAAGTATTCCAGCTTTCCTCTTCTCATGATGTGCCCAAAAAATGTTGATTGCTTCTTTCTGATGTTTTTTAAGAGCTCCCTTTTTGTGTTGACCTCTGAGAACTTCCTCATTGGTCTTTTTAGTTGTCCAGGGAACTTTCAACATTCTTCTGAAAAACCCCATCTCCCATGGCCTCTAATCGTCTTTTCCTTTGTTTGTCTATTGTCCATGATTCGCTTCCATAGGTCAGAATTGGTTCTATATAGCATCGATGAACTGTCTTTCTAATTTCTATTGACATAGATTTGTTGCATACGATATTTTTCATTTTCTGAAATGCTATTTTGGCCTGAGCTATTCTGCATTTTATTTCTGTGTTGCATCTTCCATCTGATGTTATCACTGTGCACAAGTATTTTAAACGTTGCGCTTGTTTCAGATTTGTCTTGTTTATTTTTATGCTTCATGATGGGGATGATTGTTTCTTCGATATAACCATTACTTCTGTTTTCTTACAATTCAGACTGAGACCTTTCTTGTTGCTTTCTTTTACTATTATATCTATCATTTCTTGTAGCTCATTCTCTGTTTCTGCTATTAAGACTGTGTCATCCGCATATCGTAAATTATTTATGTTGTGCCGTTGACTTCAATTCCTTTTTTGTCTACTATTAATCTCATAATATGTTCGCTGTAAAGTGAAAACAAATCCGGCGACAGAACACAGCCTTGTCTGACTCCTTATTTTATAAATTGAAATTGTCCTGTTTGGTTGTTAATTTGCATAGATGCTGTTTGTTGCCAGTACATGTTTTTTTTTTGCATTCAAGGCCACCCTAAATGTTGGTTACAGTGCTGTTGTCAAGTATCCCTACTCTCACCTAGAGGACTACCCCTAAATTTACGGTCAATGCGGAGAATACTGCTCCAATTACTCTGCAGAAATTATAGTTATAGATAGGGCACACAGGAGGATATTTGTAGACTTTGAATATTACACCACCGCACCGGAAGATATTTATATTTTCTCGGATTCAAAATCAGCACTCGAAGCAATTGAAAGCGGACTAACATCCTATGTTTCCAATATAATATCTTAATCCAACCGACTTTCCACTACCTATGGCGTGGCTGTAACCCTACAATGGATCCCTGGTTACATCGGCATTGCAGGAAATGAGAGAGCAGATAGGTTGGCTAAACTGGGAGCATCTCTACCACAGCTTCCTGTTCAAGTTAGCCTCAAAACATGCGAGCAAATTTTGAGAAACAACTACCACGAGGAATGGTTAAATATGTGGGCTTCAGCTAAGACTGGACGCCTACTCTACAGATATCAAACAAAACCAGACCCCATCGACCCTGTGAGGGAGCTGAGGCGAATGGATCATAGCCTGATATTCCAGCTGAGAACAGGCCATGACTCCTACCAATCAACACCTGAGCAGAATAAAAACACAAGATGATCCAATCTGCAGACACTGCCGTCAACAATCTGAGACAGTAGATCACCTGCTTCTACACTGTCCCCATTTACAAGACCGACGGAGGAACATGTTACTCCCATAACTTTCAACCATCAATAGCACACTGTACTTTGCAGCTGTACAACTGAGAAGGACCTGCGCCTTCATGCGAGAGACATTAAGCTGTAAAGAGCTCATAGCTCACGGCTAACAAGGGGATTAAGTCAAGTGAAGTCTATCGGCGAAATCAACTTTAAAATCTATTATCAGATCGTAGTGTTAACGAGTAATGGAATAATAGTTATCTGACATGAAAAGAAGGGGAGACAACCATATATGTTAATGAGTACGGAAATGTGAACAATTATCTTACATAAAAAGAAGGGAGGGTAAGAGATAACAGTAGTATGGAGCGGTCTCTCTTGAAGGAGACAAAGAGTAGTGGAGAGCTCTACTCAAGTAGGCTACGTGGAAATTGTATCTCGAGATTTCACTAGCTACTAACTGAGGCAAAGTCTAGATTTAGAGGGCATTCGACGGCTGGCCATAGAAGCGAGTGGCCAGTCCACGGCTGTCCATAGAAGCGAGTGGCCAGTCCACGGCTGTCCATAGAAGCGAGTGGCCAGTCCACGGCTGTCCATAGAAGCGAGTGGCCAGTCCACGGCTGTCCATAGAGTTAATGAGTCAGAGTTGTCAAGAAGAGGTAGTGAGTCAGGGCTGTCAAAAAGAGGTAGTGAGTTAGGGCTATCAAGAAGTGGTAGTGAGTCAGGGCTGTCAAGAAGAGGTAGTGAGTTAGGGCTATCAAGAAGAGGTAGCGAGTCAGGGCTGTCAAGAAGAGGTAGTGAGTCAGGGCTGTCAAGAAGTGGTAGTGAGTCAGGGCTGTCAAGAAGAGGTAGTGAGTTAGGGTTGTCAAGAAGAGGTAGTGAGTCAGGGCTGTCAAGAAGTGGTAGTGAGTCAGGGCTGTCAAGAAGAGGTAGTGAGTCAGGGCTGTCAAGAAGAGGTAGTGAGTTAGGGTTGTCAAGAAGAGGTAGTGAGTCAGGGCTGTCAAGAAGAGGTAGTGAGTCAGGGCTGTCAAGAAGAGGTAGTGAGTCAGGGCTGTCAAGAAGAGGTAGTGAGTCAGGGCTGTCAAGAAGAGGTAGTGAGTCAGGGCTGTCAAGAAGAGGTAGTGAGTCAGGGCTGTCAAGAAGAGGTAGTTACGGAGTACTGTTTACGTAGTTTCCAGCAGGCATGAAGTGGTTATCGGGCATTGAAACTCTGAGAAAAGTAAATATGTGGTTAGATCATAGTTATAAATGTATATGATGGAAATAATCAATATCTTGAAGAAATTAAATATTGATGACAAGGATCTGAGAAACATTAAAAAAAAAAAACATGTACTGGCAACAAACAGCATCTATAAGAATTAGCAACCAAACAAGACAGTTCCAATATATAAAATAAGGAGTCAAACAAAGCTGTGTTCTGTTGCCGGATTTGTTCTCACTTTAAAAAGAAAATATTTTGAGATCAATAGTAGACAAAAGAAGAAATTGAAGTCAAAGGTCACGACATAAAAGAATTGAGAAATGCAGGTGACAATCTTAATAGCAGATACGGAAAATGAACTGCAAGAAATGATAGACATAATAGCAAAAGAAAGCAACAAGAAAGGTCTCAGCCTGAATAGTAAGAAAACAGAAGTAATGGTAACATCGAAGAAACAAGCATCACCATTATTCTTAATAAAATAAGCGCGACAAATCTTCAGCAAATGTAGAACGTTTTGGGCACAATAATAACATCACATGGAAGATGCTCCATATAAAGAAAAAAGCAGAATAGCTCATGCAAAAATAGCCATTCTGAAGATGAAAGACATCTTCTTCAACAAGTCAACAAGACGGAATGTTAGAAACACTAGGAAACATAACAGCAGCAGAGGCAAACAAAAGAGCAAAAAACCGGACATATATCACCAGATGATGAAGGAGAGATGTATGGTTTGTCTGTTCTCTCCAGTGCGCAGAATATTATTATTATGAATAATTATACTCGAGTATGTTGCAATTGTTTTTTTTTTTTTAATTTAAGTAGACCGCATTTATTGAACTAAAAATATAAAGTACTTCCTGGTTTATCATCACCATCAATGTAGCCAACCTTCGTTGTGAAGACGGCACTCAATGATGATGATGACTTCCTGGTTTAGATTTGTTCTTTCCGCTTCAGAGAAAGCTAAATACAAAAACTGTACACCCAAAATTACAAATTCGTGCATATTTCTCATTGGTTTATGAATAGTTCACAATTACAACTAAAATAATAAATACAATGACAATTCAACATTTGATGTCCCATGATTTAGAAAACTCTAGAAAATACTGAACTACATTAGATCAAGGAATTTCGTGTTTCAAGATGGCACATGTTCTAGTCTTGTTTGCTGTTGCGTTCATGATCACAGCCAGTCTGGGTAAGTATTTTGTAAACCCGGACACACAGACCGACAGATAGCGAGATTAAGCAGCCATGATAGAAAAAACAAATTATTATTATACTTCATAAACAAATACAAATAAAAATGAAGTTGTATCTAGCAGCTAGACTGTGCAATAAAGGTGATAAACAACGACGTTTCTGCTAAAGCAATCATTAGATACAAAACAGCAAATAGATAATGATCAACATGATCGGCAAACAATATTTTCTAAAATAAACAAAGAAATATAAACACAAAGGCTAAAAACTTATCTGAAAAATGGCGAAAAAGAAATATGAGTAATTTTATAGCGCCTATGCATAGTATATAAACAAAATATATGTTATATTTGTGCCCTGTCTCTTTATATATATATATATATATATATATATATATATATATATATATATATATATATATATATATATATATATATATATATATTCATGTGTATGTGTGTACATATATTATACATATAAAATTATCGAAGAGGATACACAAAAATTGAGCTCCTAAAACATCAGAAAGAAACAATAAACATTTTTCGAGAACTTCATGAGAAGAGGAAAGTTGGAATACATGGTTACAGTTGGAAAACTACAGAGAAGTAGAGATCGCAGACGACAAAGAGAGATGTTACTAAATGGCTAGGTGTCATGGCATGGAAAGCAGTCAACACGCAACCGGTATGGCACATGATGACGATGATGAGGCTATTTTGTTCATTAATTAATATTTGATGCCATCGTCATTATTGGAACAGTATTGGTAACAACAATCAGATCTATATATTTCTTTATGTATACAGTTACTCTTTGTGGTATTATATTAATTACATGAATCGTAATTTCTACCGCATTTTTACACCTGTAACAATGTGTTTGTATTTTTGTTTATCTTCATTGTGCATTTCACACATATAAGTAAAAAAGTAAAGTGGCCCGTCACGCCACGTGGCGTATAGGGAATATGGTGTTAGTGACAATAAACTTTACAGACCTTCAGCAAATAATTGTTGGGGTAATGTGGTTGGTATTACACCAGTGCCGCTTTACTTTCCAAGAAAAAAATCCGGTACCCATTTAAGGTTGGGTGAACCCGGAAGCCGTCGGTTGGGATCGAACCCTACCTCTAGTCCTTTGTAGTCCAGTTCACTAACAACTGAGCTATGGCGGCTCCCATTTCACACAAATAATCCTTCATATTTCTGTGTGTCATTTTTTGTGCAGTGATTTTCCTAAACTTTGTTTTATATTTTGTTCATGCTTTCCTTCCGTAAAGCGCACACATCAATGACATGACTTCTAGTGTGCGGTAGTACATTATGTGGCAGTATATGTGAAATGAATTTAAATATTTGGGAACTTTGTTAATCTCAGACGGAAGATGTACAACAGAGGTGAGATGCAGAATGGCTCAGGCCAAAGCAGCTTCACAAAGAATTGGGAAGCTACGATGCAATCCATTTTTGACAATTGAAACATTAAAAAGAGTTCTTAAATGTTATGTAAAGCCATTCTTAACATAAGGGTGTGAAACATGGACAAAAGGACAACAGACAAGAAAATTACTGGAGTCTGTAGAAATCTGGTTTTACAGAAGAATGTTGAGAATACCATGGACAGCTAAGAAGAGTAATGATAATGTTCTGAAAGAGGTCAAAGCAAAACGAGAGCTAATTTCCAATATTAGGAAGAAGCAATCATGATTTCTTGGTCATGTAATGAGAAGAGAACAACTGGAATATATTGTAAAAACTGGAAAAATTGAGGGAAAGCAAAGAGAAAAAAAATAGATGAAATAGACATACGACTAATATACAATCTATGCATCCTATCACCAAGCTTGTTCAATCTATACACTGAGCAAATCTTTAAAAACATCACAGAGATGCCAGGCCTACAAATTAACGGAAAGATAATCAATAACCTAAGATATGCTGACGATACTGTATTTCTTCCTCTTCTTCTATCCTTCCTCTGTTGCCGTTGGCGTCGAGAGGAGAAACAATCTGCGATTCTTTGCTCTTCTGTTGGCCTCTTCTGATGTTATTCCTCCTAGTGCCTATAGTATTCCCTTTATCCATCTCTTTCTCGGTGTTCCTCTTAATCTGACGTTTTCGTAGCGTTTGTTTATGGTTCTTTGAGTCATTGTTAGTTCTTTTTGTAATGTTATGTGGTCGAACCAATTTATCTGTTGTTTCTTTATGTATTCGATGGCTGGTTCAATTTTGAGTTTCTTCCTCGGGTCAGTGTTTCTTACTCTGTCTCTTAATCTGTTTCCTGTCATTCTTCTGACACATTTCATATCTGTGGTCGTTATCTTTCTTATTGTTCTAGAGTCCAGCGTCCAATTCTACTAGCACTGATAGCACAGCCTTGGTAGAAAAATTGATTTGTACATTGCCGTTTTTGCTTCCGTAGTTATTGCTTTGTTTTTCAATAGTGTTGATACTTGGCATGCTTTGTTACACCTTATATCTATCTCTGTCTCTTGGTTATTGTCTTGTGTTAACGTGCTACCCAGATATTTAAAATTGTCTACTTGCTTCAAAGTTGTATTATCTATTATGATGTTTAGTTTTTATTTCTTTCTCGCTATTGCCATTACTTTGGTTTTGCTTCTGTTGATCTTCATGTTGTATTGTTTACAAGTGTTGTTTAGCCTGTTGATATGTTCTTGCAGGTCCTCAGTTGTTTCATGTATCAGAACTTGGTCGTCTGCAAATAGTATTTCATTTATTTCTTCCTCTGTTCTGTTGTTTTCTGGTACGTATATTTCGTTCTCTTTTGTGTTATCGCTTGTTATCATCCGTGTTGGTATATTTCCTTTGATTGGGCATGCTAATTTGCATATATTGTCCATATATGTGATGAAAAGTAAAGGGGAACGCACGCAGCCTTGTCTTACTCCGGAGTTAATGGTGAAATGTTTAGAGTAGCCTGCTGAAGATCTTACTGTAGTGCGACTACTTTCATAGAGGCTCTTACATATCTCTACTAGGTGGTGACTCACTCCGTACAAGGGCAATACGGACCACAGTTCTTCCCTGTCCACCCTATCGAACGCCTTTTCTTGGTCAATAAAAGCTGTATACAGTGTTTTATTATGATCTATTGTTTTCTCGGCTAGTTGTTTTATGATAAATATGGCATCTGTGCAACCTCTGTTCCTCCTGAAGCCTATCTGAGCATCGCTTAGTTGTGGGTCTATAATTGGTCTCAATCTTGTTTCAACTATCTTGGCATATAACTTCCCTGTGTGGCTTAATAGCGATATTCCTCTATATTGGTTACAGTCTCTTCTGCTGCCCTTCTTTTTCCGCATTGGTAATATAATGGACAGTAATACTGTGCTACTAGCAGAAAATCATAAAAATCTACAAAATTGCTTAATTAAATAAACATGACAAGCAAAAAGACTAAAACTATGATCATAAACAAAGAAAGTACTCAAAACCCACAAGTGGATATCAAAATTGAAGGAATAGACCTGGAGACAGTTCAGAACTACAACTACGTTGGACATACTATAACCAGCGATGGAAAATGTACAACTGAAATGAACAAAAGAATAGGAATGGCAAAAAGTAATTTTAATGTCATGAAGAACATACTAACATCAAAACAAATAACACCAGGGCTAAAACTAAGAATAGCAAAATGTTACAACTTCTCAATATTCCTATATGGTGCAGAAACATGGACATTAGATAAGAAAACAGAACAGAGAATTGAAGCCTTTGAAATGTGGATATATAGAAGAAAAGATAGGATTAGATGGAAGGAAAAGAAAACAAATGATGAAGTCTTAAAACAACTAAAAATGAAAAGAGAACTACTAAGCACAATTCAAACAATACAAATGCTATTTTTGGGCCAAGTTAAAAGACACAACAGCCTGCTAAAAGTAATCCTGGAGGGGATACAAGGTAAAAGAGGCAGGGGCAGACCAAGACTAACATGGACGAGTAGCATCAAAAGATAGACAAACCAGCCTATGACAACCTGCACCATCAAAGCAAGAGGCAGTGGAGAATGCCGCTCCATGGTAGCCAACTTTCGTTGCGGAGACCGCACTCGATGATGATGAAAGATAAAAAATACCAGACAGGTCAAGAGAACAGCTTGGCAGAGTGTCAACAACAGAAATGATAAATAACTGTCGAGATAGAAAGTTGTGGAGAGACATGATCACCTACGCCAGCAGGCCCGATATTTGATGATGATAATGATATATAAAACAATATAAGAACGTTCTACTTGGCTGGAAGGAGAGTGTGTGTAATCATTAGAACAATTATAGCGCAGAGCTTTGCCTAGTCATCAATACAGATAATATCATTTCATTATTGTATTACTATCTATGTAAATTTTTCCATCCTCATGATAGTAAACAGTTCACCCCGTCCACACTTCCACAATTACTGCACATTGTCCTAGTTCTATAATATCAAACAGTTGTCAGCTTATCAACCTGTGCCAAATCCTGACACACTTCCTATTTCTTGCATATCAATATGTTATCATTGGTCTTTCCCCACATTCGAGGTCACTTCTTTTACCGTTCAGCTCCCAGTGGAGCATAGGTCTTCAACAAACACTTTCCAAGTCGTTCTGTTTCTTGCTACTCTTTTAAGATCATTCCATGTCTTCCTCATCATCTTCATCTCTGCTTCTGTCTGTTTTCTCAAAGAATTACTTGGTTTCCTTTTTTGTCTTTTCCCCTGGGGATTCCAAAACTGGGCTTGTTGTGTGATACTCTTATTTGGCTTCCGCAGTATGTGTCCTATACAGCGCCATATTCTTCGCTGTATCTCTTTGACCACTGGTATTTGACTGGTACATTAAAATAATTCTATGTTAGTGATTTTGTCGAGGCTAGGTTTAATTCGAGGTCACCACCTTGTGGATATGAATGCGGTACTATGATCATTGTGGATATCTTCTTCACTCCTATCTAGGGTCTTCAACCGATGGCTGTTACCAGGTACTGCTTGGGGAGATTACTCATATTAATCTATTCATTCTCTGCACACTAATCCAGTCGGTCCATCAGAATTACAATAAAACTCACTGTCAATGGTATTCTGAGGACAAAGCCTAGCTAACGTACTTTGAGTTATTGAGTTAATTGCGGGTCATCATCATTGCACTTCGAACATGTCCATAGGTGCTCAGATCCCTTCTCAGCTATTCCTGCAGTGTCCAGCGACTGACGTCTCCAGTTCTATGTTGGTTGATAAGTCTTCTTACACGGCCACCAAGTTTCTCATTTCTGGCTGTGCCCATCTTAACTCCCATTTCCATCATCCGAAGAAGTGACGTGGATCTGTGTTTGTCGAAGTCCTGTTCTCTTCCCACATCTAGGAGGGCATTGACGATGTCCGCCCGATCCATTGGTTGGCCGTCCTCAACGACAGCGCAGCTAGCTAACCTGCCCGCTCTTCCATTTCCCCGTACTCCCACATGTCCAGGAACAGAGACATAGGCCACCTTACGTATTTTGGATTTCTGCAACGAGCCCGTCTCTTTTTAATCACGCTCATCGAATCAATCAGTATACATGCGTGGGTGTAGTCTTGTGACTCTAACCATTTGAATGTCTTGGTCACTGTCATCACCTCCATTGCCATGCTACTAGTGGTCATGACGTATGCACCACTGTCGTCTTTGAATATTCTGCCTGCTGAGCGTGCTGTAAAAGCCCATGCACTTCTTTGGTGTCGTCTTACAGATCCGTCTGTATAGATGACTTCATCTTTCTCATCGGTGTTATCGCAGATGAGACCGTTGACCTCAGCATTAACCACGACCGAGTTCTGTTCCCTACTTTTCCTGTCGAGTGTGAAAATACATGAGAAAGTCCCCTTGAATGACGTAGGCACCGGTATCCACACCTCACCAACGCTGATATTGGTAAGCCCACAGACCTGTTTGATGACATCTTCTGCTCGGCCCACCCATGATTTGCCTCTTTTTAGCCTGTCACCTTTCCGTGAAATATCATTAGCTCCCATTCGTACTACCGGTGTGGTCGTATTAACGATATGATTGTTAAGGGAGAACCATAAAACTGATGCTTTATTAGGATTAACCAAGGCACCTGAAACCCCACACCAGGAAGAAATGCGATCGAGTTCGTCTTGCAGTGTGGAGGCGATTCCCCGTCTGTCTCTTCCCTGTCGATATACCAGAATATCATCAGCAAAAGTCATAGTTCTTCCCCTTCCATCCAGCTGTTGTTCCGTGATCGTTATTGTTACTTACTTTATCGTCCTATTGTTTCTTTAACTGAATAGTTCAGCTTAAGTCTTGTCATTAGCCGTCAATTGGTCTGTCTATTTTTTGACTTATCAGGTATGATCAGTTTGTACTCTTGAGGTTCTCGAAAAAAAAATAGCTTTGCTTTCTGTGTTTCAGCCTCGTATCTCCTATTTGTTACCTATTAGGTTTGGTCTAATCGCTCATTGACTGTCTGGCTGAATCTAGAAGGTTCTCCAGTAAATTGGTAATGCTCTCTAGATGTATACTGGTCAGGTGTCCCCCTCTTTTCTCAAATAACTTGTGAGTGAATCTTATTGGTTTGTTATATGGCCCTCAAGTCAAGGTTCTACACATAACTCTATCAATAAGAAATTCGTACCTGACCTAGTATCCTAGTTTAATTTCGCAGCTCAAGGATTCTGAGCTATTTATTACTATTCTGCTGTTAAAATTTGAGATGTTGTAGAACTTCCTGGAACTCTCTTATGCATATCTCTTCTATGTACGCTCTTTCCATCTTTCGCATCTTTAGGATGTTTTACAGTTACAAGTGATTGTCCTTCCTGTTTTCTAAATATCCAGAACAAAATTAAATAGAATGATCTATCTTAAATGAGAGTAACTATATGGAAGAGAAACTATATGGGGCAATCGAATCGCTTACAGACAGTTGACTTCATGAGAGAGTCTGGAATCCTACTCTGATTGAGTCTTGATCGCAGAGAGGGAGAGAGAGAGAGAGAGAGAGAGAAATGAGAGTAACATCATTTTTTATGTACGTTAATCTAAAAGGGAGTGTTGTTAGCGACATATCTAATTTTGCATTAAATTGCATCCTTTGGAAATAAACATTTGGCTTTGTCAAGACATTTTTCTGTAATCATGTTTACTCTCCCATAATAGCTCCAACTGTCGTAAATTAGATTATCTTCAAGATCTGCACGTTCAACTTAAAGAGGGTCTGAGACCCTGTGACATTATTATTGTGCTTATAATTTGAAAACTAGTTACATCCTAACCTATTTATTCCGTTGTTTTGATCTTATATGTTGATCTTTATATTTAAAGGCTGCAATGGGATCAAAGACAAGACTGAACCCTTTGGTGTTGGTTGCCCTATTCCAAGTAATGCAACAAATGCAGCTTGGCACATGTTTGATGGAAACACTACATACACCCTCACAACTTGTAATTTTGTCAGCGACACGTGTTCTGATGTTTATGCACCATCGGTTTATATAGGAAGTATCGAAAACATTACAAATGTGAAAATTGTGGGTCTGATCCTTCTGCGGGCTAGAATAAATGAGACAGTATTAGTATGTACATACGATGATGACATATTACGGGGTGTTTGCGTACTTGAGATTTACGGTGAGTATTTGGGTTGTATTTTTTATATAATGTGTTATATAACTAGTGAATTTGTTAATAAAGTATAGAGATAACGCTGGAATCATTCTCAGTCATGTTTGAATCATAGTCAATAAAGATTGAGCTATTGAGTTATTGAGTTATTTGCGGGTCATCATCATTACACTACGAACATGTCCGTAGGCGCTCAGATCTCCTCCTCATCAAGTCTCGAAGTGTCCAGCGACTGACGACTCCAGTTCTGTGCACGTTAATTAGTCTTCTTACAGGCCCACTAAATTTCTCGTTTCTGGCTGTGCCCATCTTAACTCCCATTTCTTTCATCCGAAGGAGTGATGAGAACTATAAAGTGGACTATACAGAGTCAATAAAGATGGAGACAGGCAATCTAGATTAGGAGAAGTGCTACCTTAGACATCAATCTGCACTTGTTTCAACACTTGAAAACAGATTCAAAGAAGTAACTACCAAACAAAAATGAATGCAAAGGTGGACAACCATCACAACTAGCTGAACACCATGTAAATGCGTCAAACATGTATATTTTAGATAATACTAGAACATGTTTATCTCATTCAATATCCTATATGACTACATCAGATGTATGAACCAAATTACAGCTACTACCACTTGTGTCCTCTCGTGACATGTGAGATCAATACTTAGTCAAAACGGATAAGGACGATAAAAAAAATGTCCTTTGTTCATGTTCGTGAAGTTCAGTTAGTTTTTTGACAGTTCACGATAATAAACAATAGGCTGCATGCCGCTGCTCAGTCAAAATAAAAAGAAAATGTTACCAGTGCCGTAAGGTGGGTTGCTAGACTTCGAAGATAGCTTAGTCCTAGTAAACGAGATCGCAATGTGAATGTTATTGTCCTGGTAAACTTGACAGTATTATCACAGAATGAAAGTCTGGATGGAAATAAAATATATGTGGAAACATCAATTGCCATCACTGCTGTAAACGAAACAATGTTTTGTTCTTACGTGGACAATGTTCTTACGTGGACAATGTTCTTACGTGGACAATATTCTTACGTGGACTATGTTCTTACGTGGACAATGTTCTTACATGGACAATGTTCTTACGTGGACAATGTTCTTACGTGGACAATGTTCTTACGTGGACTATGTTCTTACGTGGACAATGTTCTTACGTGGACTATGTTCTTACGTGGACAATGTTCTTACGTGGACAATGTTCTTACGTGGACTATGTTCTTACGTGGACAATGTTCTTACATGGACAATGTTCTTACGTGGACTATGTTCTTACGTGGACAATGTTCTTACATGGACAATGTTCTTACGTGGACAATGTTCTTACATGGACAATGTTCTTACGTGGACAATGTTCTTACATGGACTATGTTCTTACGTGGACAATGTTCTTACATGGACAATGTTCTTACGTGGACAATGTTCTTACGTAGACAATGTTCTTACGTGGACAATGTCCTTACGTGAACAATGTTCTAACGTGGACAATGTTCTTACGTGGACTATGTTCTTACGCGGAGAATGTTCTTACATGGACAATGTTCTTACGTGGACAATGTTCTTACGTGGACATTGCTCTTACATGGACAATGTTCTTATGTGCATACGATAATATTACAACCTTCAGGTACGACACTTCAGATTTATGTTATTTATATATACACGTCGTAATATACTTGTCTATGTATATATTCTTCTTACAACTGTACACATCTAAATGTATATAAAAGAATACACACGAATACTTTCACAGATTTCGACACAACACGTGTTCTCCTAGAATTGAACCCTCGATTCCTCTCATTATTTGCATCAATGTCAGGCTGGACTGCGACACGGCAGTAATGTCAATCCATCACAAATTACCAGCCTATATTTGTTTACACATATGCAGCATTCTCAGGGGAAAACCCCATTTTTAATAGTCAGAAATGAGAAAGAGGGTAGGCTTGGGAGATTGAGAATACACACTCGTAGGAAAAGTATGCACATACATCATTACCATTAAGTACCAAGCCTGCTGGTGTAGGTGATCATTTCTTGCCACAATTTTCGATCTCGGCAGCTATTTATCATTTCTGTTGTTGACCTTCTGCCAAGCCATTCTCTTAAGCTATCTGCTATCTTTTCTCTTTGTTTCCTTCTATCTCTTCGTCCCTCCATTTTCCCAGTTGTTGCACAATATTCCAGCTGTCATTCTCATTACATCGCCAAAAAATTATGATTGTTTCTACCTAATATTCTAAATTAGCTCTCTTTTTGCTCTGGCCTCTTTCAGAACGTTTTCATTACTCTTCTTACCTGTCCATGGTATTCTCAACATTATTCTGTAAAACCACATTTTTACAACATTCTGTGATTTTTTTTATAAGTTGTCCTATTGTCCATGATTCACATCCACATGTTAAGACTGGCTCTACATAACATTTAAGAACCCTTTTTATTTTTTCTATTGTCAAAAATATATTGCATACCATCTTCCTCATTTTTTATAAGGCTGTTTTTGCTTGAGCCATTTTGCATCTCACCTCTGTTTACATCTACCATCTGATGTTAACAAAGTTCCCAGATATTTAAATTAATTTACCTGTTTTAATATTTTTCCACTTTCACATACATTTACGCATAAGTATTTTATTAGTATTATATTATTATTTTATTATTGTATTTTCTTAGTTATTGATATTATTTAAAAAAAAAAATGTTTCCCCCCTGTTTCTCTATTGACAGCCTGGCCTACAAAACCGACGTGTACACAGGCAGTAACCATGAACTACGTGGACTACATTTGTACAACAGACAATGTATACCCTGGCGTAAATGCTTCAATTCACAGAAGAAATGTTGGTGTCAAACTTAAACTTAATGCGAAAACGTAGTATACACTGTATCACGACATAACAATACATAGAACTGTATAGCAAAGTATAGTAGAGTATCACATAGCTTAGTGCAGTGTAGTACAGTGTAGTATTTTATAGCGTTATTTGGTTATTGAAGGCCTCGGTAACATTGCAAACGAATTAAAATCCATAATTGCTCAACCGCCCATGTCAGCGTAATTCTTCCTCTCTTCTTCTACCTTTTAGCTCCCAGTGGAGCATAGGTCTTCAACAAACACTTTCCAAGTCGTTCTGTTTTTTGCAATTCTTTTAAGATCATTCCATGTCCTCCCCACCATCCTCATCTCCGCCTCGATCTGTCCTCTCCAAGAACTCCTTGGTCTTCCTCTTTGTCTTTTTCCCTGGGGATTCCAAAAAAGGGCCCGTTGTGCAATACTCTCAGTTGGCTTCAGCAGCGCGTGTCCTATCCATCGCCATCGTCTTCGCTGTATTTCTCTATCCACTGGTATTTGACCGGTACATTTCCATAATTCCACATTAGTGACCCTGTCCTGCCATTTCCATCCCCTTATTCTGCGCAAGCATCCATCAATGAAAGTCTGTACCTTCGTGATTGTCAATTTTGTTATTCTCCATGTCTCACAGCCATATAATAGAACTGACTTAACATTTGAGTTGAAAATTTTTATTTTTGTATCTAGCCTAATTTCCTTGGACTTCCACACGCCTCCCAGTGCAATGAAAGCTCCTCTTGCCCCTGATATCCCCACCTTGGTATCACCTTCTGTTCCTCCCTCTTTATCCACACTACTGCCCATATATATATATATATATATATATATATAGATTGTACGTCTAGTAGAGGTATTTCTCCCAGTTTTATTTGGCCATTGCCAACTGCACTAATATGACATAACAATACATAGAACTGTATAGCAAAGTATAGTAGAGTATCACATAGCTTAGTGCAGTGTAGTACAGTGTAGTATATTATAGCGTTATTTGGTTATTTGGTTATGGAAGGCCTCGGTTACATTGCAAACGAATTAAAATCCATAATTGCTCAACCGCCCATGTCAGCGTAATCATCCGAATTAATTTCTCATCTTCCAAACAAAGAAAGGTAACTGTAGTTCCCATCGTAACAGTCTCAGCACCCGACAAGAGACATAAGGCGAAACTTCGCAGAAAGTGAACACTGCCAACTGTTCCCTGTCATAAGATATCATTCATCGTAAACAATTCGAATATCGAAACATGATCAAAACGAATGAGACACACAGCTCACGGTGTGCACAGAGCACTTAACTCAGTAGCTCCTGCAACAAGCCGGACTTGCAATATGAGGAAACCGCAACATAGAACACTTCATGCAAAGTCTTCAATTGTTCCCTCCGCCTATCCACCAAATATACTGGAAGTTCACTTCCTCTTGAAAATGATGCTCGTCGTATTTTGTAAAAATGTATAGCGCTTCATGATGTTAGGCCATCGTTGTTGACTCCAATTCCGAACATATAGACACACAGTTAGTCGTCAGATTATCCCCGTCGCAAATCAAACAACAGACAGTAAGATTAGCTTACTGCCGGTCTAGGGATATACCATGAACCATTACGATGACGTGGCACGCAACAATGTCGTACACACAACAATTTCGCTCCCATTAGATTCCTGATTACGCTAGTGAAAGCAGCCTACGACAAGCAAAACACGGCGCAGATTCCCTAAAGAGATAAAACTGTGGTTGACGAAGCAGCTTACATTAATGAAAAACATGTAAATAACTTGCTTCAAGGAATTCCAACAACGGTCATGAACTGCACCAATGTGACGTAAAGCGCAAATAAAGTCTAGACTATGGAAGGTCGCATTCACAACACTTGATTTCTCAAAAGGGACTGTTACCGGCGTACGACTTCGTATTAGCGGCGCAGATGTAATAAGTAGATCAGTAGGTGCAGCGCAGCACAGGATACTGTAGTTTACTGTAATGTAGTAGCATATTATAGCATAGAATGGCAATGCACGGCGTAGCATATGATAATGTAGTGTAGTGTGGTGTGGTTCGGTATCATCATCATCATCTAGTGCCCTGTCCACTGGCATATGCGATCATGTCTCTCCACAACTTTAGATCTCAACAGTTATTTATTATTTCCGTTGTAGACCTTCTGCCAAGCCATGCACTTAAGCTGTCTAGTATCTTCTCTCTTTGCTTCCCTCTATCTCTTCGTCCCTCGATTTTTACAGTTGTTACACTATATTCCAGCTTTTCCCTTCTCATTACATGACCAAAACATGATGATTGGTTCTGCCTAATATTGGAAATTAGCCCTGTTTTTGCTTTTACCTCTTTCAGAATGTTTTCATTACTCTTTCCAGCTGTCCATGGTATTCTCAACATTCTTCTGTAAAACCAGATTTCTACAGACTCCAGTAATTTTCTTGTCTGTTGTCCTACTGTCCATGATCTATATGTTAAAACTGGCTCTACATAACATTTAATAACTCTTTGTCTTGTTTATTTTGTCAAAAATGGATTGCATATTATCATCCTCGTTCTTTTTGGAAAGCTGATTTTGCCTGAGCCATTTTGCATCTCACCCAAACATGATGGATCTGCGTGTCAAATACTTGCATCCAATGGAGTTGTCGCGAAGCTGTCGCAAAGTTGATTGCTTTGTAACTTCCGTCTCCACATTATCGTAACAACCGACATCTTGACACTTTCAGTGAACTTTTACGTTTTAGGATGGTCCTCAGAGTCAGAGGCTTGTGACTCTCAAAGTAACCTCTGAACAGCTTGATGTCTCCTGAGTCTCAAATAATGGTGTTCATTTTATGTCTTTGACCTATCCTGGAAGTTTTTTGTCAACCTATTTACCTGTTTGATTTGCGACGGGGATAATCTGACGACTAACTGTGTGTCTATATGTTCGGAATTGGAGTCAACAACGATGGCCTAACATCATGAAGCGCTATACATTTTTACAAAATACGACGAGCATCATTTTCAAGAGGAAGTGAACTTCCAGTATATTTGGTGGATAGGCGGAGGGAACAATTGAAGACTTTGCATGAAGTGTTCTATGTTGCGGTTTCCTCATATTGCAAGTCCGGCTTGTTGCAGGAGCTTTCCATTCTCACTAAAACTTGTGTCTGACTACTACCCTCCTTCATCTCCACCTACTCGTCCATTAACAGCTAGGACAATTTTCATTCGCACATCTTTCCAATGATTTTACATTGCTTACATACTGTCAGTAACTACTGTCTTGTCACTAACTATTGGCGTCTGTTATATCACTGTTATAAGCTGCTAAGAAATGGGTACCGGCTTATTTACCTGACCCATGCTTTACTTTGACAGTTACATTTATATTGTCTTGGACACGCTGAAGTTCGTTGCAATGAGATAGTTGATAGGTTAGGTTGGTGGGGTCTGCCATTGTGCACAAAACCTTAAAAATGGATTGTATGACTTTGTGAGAACTTTACAAGAACACCTCTCACAAGATGGCGGCAGAGGAAGCTGAGAATAATCGACATGTCGCCACGAAGGATGAAAGCAGGGAAAATCAGAAGACGAACACTTCAGTGGTTCTAGAACAGGCAGCAGAGCTGATATGGGAATGACCTAAAATAAGACTATATCATATATTCGTATCTTTAATCACACGTTTTCAAATAACAATCTAGCATATGACGCTGACAACAATGTTATTAATAAACAATTTGGTACATTTATCATTTTATAAAATGTATAACATCGTTTGCTTTATTTTATAATCAGACAGATTTTCGTAAAGATGATATCGACAAGTCTAACTCAAACTGCAGTGTGGGAACCTATGGAAGTGGAACGTTGGGTGACTACTCTGCAATATGTAGAATTCGCGTTCCAATGAAAAATATGATACCTGAGAGCTATGTCTATGTGGAGATGGTTCCTGATGCAATCAATGTGTCACAAGTCAACAGATCAGCAGCTGTCAGTAATGACATCATTACACACTTAAGTGAGTCTCACATTTCCCAGCTATCTATACGTACAATTGTCAAATAATTGTTCAGAATACTTTTAACAAATAATTAAGCATTTGATATGAAATAAAAATAAAACTTTCTTTTATTAAACAAAAATGAACTCATTTTCTAAATTAAATCACAAATTCATGTCATAAGAATGTACGCCCTGGTGTTGGTTATAGTCCAACTCTTGTCTCAGTTTCTTCAATATCTCGTATATTTTTTAGTGAATATTTGAAACGTCGTAGGTCGGGTTTTTCCATTAGACAAATATTGACGATCATTTAATGGCAGCAAGATCGCAAGTCGCCGTTGATCTTTAACAATGAAACCATCAACTGTTAAATCTGTCATTGTAGTTGAAGAAAAATATTTCATATTTATTATTAAATAAATATTGTTTGAATATTGCAAATAAACATACTTATTATTTGTATTTAGTTTACGTATTCTCACAAATAGGACTTTAACCAAAAAGAATTCAGAAGTGTAAAGATCTTACAAAGCTACCAGCCAGTAATACTAACATAAACTTTAACAAAATATCCAAAATGGCTGAAAATGGGTTTTATATGTATAGTAGGTAAGTTGACCTTTTTGCACAAGATTGAAAAATTAATACATTTATTTTCAAATTTATGAATTATAAAATATGATGTAATCAAGTCATTCCTATACATGTATTACAGGTATAATCAACAATGCACACACACATATATATATATATATATATATATATATATATTTTTTTTTTTTTTTTTTTTTTGGCATGTGAAAAGACACAACAGCCTACTAAAAGTAATATTGGAAGGGAAAATACAAGGTAAAAGAGGCATAGGCAGACCAAGAATTACATGGACGAGAAACATCAAAAGATGGACAAGTCAATCTATGACAGCCTGCACCATCAAAGCAAGATATAGAGCAGAATGGCGATCCATGGTAGCCAACCTTCGTTGCGGAGGTGGCACTCGTTGATGATGATGGTAATTGCTAATATTCTTTTCTTCCTGACTTGCTTGACAGCATTGAGGAGAGAGGTTTTAACCTGACGGCTTCTGTTACCAGTCACTCAATGTTGTTATCTTTGAACACTTCTAAAACCATCTTCACACCAACATTTGCTACCAATGTCAAACATGGCCATTGAACTAAGAAAACTAAAAACTACAGAAGATCACGACATCCTATCGGTCCGATCAGCCTTACATTGACACTCGAGCTATTTCAAGGAAAGAAAAACAGTGCTGGAGTAGTTTTCACCACATCGATACAATTTTGTTCTTGGTAAAATAAAATAAAAATATGTATAACACAATATTCCGAGGCCTCATTTTCCTCTCTTTATTGATATGACACTCGTTTCATGTGTCCCATCGCGCCTTGTATAAAGTTATTTCGTCAATAAGTGCGTTGTTTTTTGTCGCAGGTGATCAAGTATTAACACAATTTCCTGTCTGGATAGTTGTTTATCTATTCTATAGTTAACCCACGCAAACAACTTAAAATTAAACTTTCTGATTTCTATCTAATCTATCTATCTATCTATCTATCTATCTATCTATCTATCTATCTATCTATCTATCTATCTATCTATCTATCTATCTATCTATCTATCTATCTATCTATCTATCTATCTATCTATCTATCTATCTATCTATCTATCTATCTATCTATCTATCTATCTATCTATCTATCTATCTATCTATCTATCTATCTATCTATCTATCTATCTATCTATCTATCTATCTACCTATCTACCTATCTACCTATCTATCTATCTATCTATCTATCTATATCTATCTATCTATCTATCTATCTATCTATCTATCTATCTATCTATCTATCTATCTATCTATCTATCTATATCTATCTATCTAATCTATCTATCTATCTATCTATCTATCTATCTATCTATCTATCTATCTATCTATCTATCTATCTATCTATCTATCTATCTATCTATCTATCTATCTATCTATCTATCTATCTATCTATCTATCTATCTATCTATCTATCTATCTATTGACTTTTCGAGCCGTTGCCGGCCCATAGGGCGTAGACCAAGAAACCCCTTCTCTTATCAAATTTTTATTCTAGCTGTGTTCAATTCTTTTAAAGATATCTTTTTTCAAATCTCGCCATTTGTCTCCGTTGTGTGCAAACATGCTCTGTCTCATTGAGGGAGCCGATTGCTGCTACTCTTGCCTCTCTCATCAATGTTCTTTTTATTGTCTCTCTGGGTCTTCCTCTTTCCTGTTGTTTCCCCACATGAGTGCTTGCTTTGCTATTCGGTTATTATCTCTTCTCATCACATGTCCAACATATGACCATCGTCTTTTCTGTGTTTACTGAAGATATTAGTGTTTGATATTCTTAAGTAAAACCTTCAAACAGTATTCTATCTTTCTTGTATTAAATGTGGCAGGCGTTCCGAAAATTGTTGTCAACAAGCGGAACTGTCCTCTTGGTCCTGGAGTTCGAGGTCAATCTATCCAGATTGGGACAGAGGCGACCTGTAAGTGTGAGATCTTTACAAATGGATTCCCTCCAGGATTTGCTCGCTGGTTCACAAAAGACAACACGATTATTGGAGTTGAGGATATCGTTGACAGGTCATCAACTTTAACCGTATCACATGACATTTCAGGTACAAAATGATTATATTTTGTAGATGTTTCTGTTGCTTTATATTTTTTCCTACAATCTCTGAACGCACAAAAAAAAAACTATGTCCGTATAAACAAGTATCACAAAAGATTGACTGTACCTCTCAGAGATCCAAACCATCAATTTTGTTTTATCCTGTATTAGATATCTCTAAATGAACATCGACTTGCTCTTTCCACAACGATACTAAGCGGTGTTTGGTTTAAACCCTTTTTCTTGGCTGGTCAACTCACCATAGCACCTCTGCCGCGATCACAAAGAAGCCAGATAGGACAACTCGGGATAACGCATTCTGAGGTTTCATCAGCAAGAGGCTGTGCAAGCTCCGAACGTACGAGGTAGGACAATGCAACCAGGAAGTTAAGTTCATCATCATCATGTGCCATACTGGTTGGCGTAGGCGATCATGTGCTTCTACAATCTTATATCTACAGTGCATCATATGTGATCTGTTGTTGCCTGATGTCCATGCCATGACACCAAGCTATCCAGTATTTTCTCTCTTTGTCGTCCCCGATCTCTTTTTACTTTTTTTTTTTTTTGCCTGTTGTAACCAAGTATTCCAACTTTCCATTTCTCATGATATGCCTGAAAAATGTTGATTGCTTCTTTATGATGTTTTTTATGAGCTCCCTTTTTGTGTTGACCTATTTGAGAATTTCCTTATTGATCTTTTTAGCAGTCCAGAGAATTTTCAACATTCTTCTGAGAAATCCCATCTCTGTGGTCTCTAATAGTCTTTTTATTTAATTTTCTACTGTCCATGTTTCGCTTCCATAGGTCAGAATTGGTTGTATATAGCACCAATGAACTCTCTTTCTCACTTCTATTTACATAGATTTGTTGCATAAGACATTTTTTTTTATTTTCTGAAATGCTATTTTGGCCTGAGCTATTCTGCATTTTATTTATGTGGTGCATCTTCCATCTGATGTTATTATTGTGCCCAAGTATTTGACGCGTTGCACAGGTTTGTCCTGTTTATTTTTATGCCGCATGATGGTGATGATTATTTATTTGATATGACCATTACTTCTGTTTTCTTACTATTCAGACTGAGACATTTTTTGTTGCTTTCTTTTACTATTGTGTCAATCATTTCTTGTAATAATATTATACAGATGTTAACATTACATCTGGTATATCGACAGGGAAGAGACAGACGGGGTATCACCTCCACAATGCAAAACGAACTCGATCGCATTTCTTCCTGGTGTGGGGCTTCAGGTGCCTTGGTTAATCCTAATAAAGCATCAGTTTCATAGTTCTCTCTTAATAATCATATCGTTAATACGACCACACTGGTAGCACGAATGGGAGCTGATGAGGTGACCAGGGACAAGTTGATGACATACCTCGGAGTTAAGTTTGATCGCAGCCTGTGTTTTCGGGACCACGTCGACCATGTGATAACAAAATCCCGCAAAGGATTAGCCGCCTTGAAGGTCATGGCAGCCGCCAACATCGAGCAGAAGCTACTTACTCTTCTGTTCCAGGGATTAGTCCTCGCATCAATCGAGTATGTCCTGGCATTCTTACTGTCAGTACGACTCAAATTGATAGGCTGGAGAAAATACAAATTGAAGCTATGCGCATTATCCTGGGATGTACGAGGGACACTCCATTTGTAGCAATGAGGTATCTTCTTGACTTTCCAACCATGGATGACTGAATGAAGATCTGGAGAGCACAATCATACCTGAAGATTAGTACAGATACAGAGCATCCATTGCACCACGTGCTCAACACAGAGAAAGGTACCAGGCTAAAAAGAGGCAAATCATGGGTGGGCCGGGCAGAAGATATCATCAAACAGGTCTGTGGGCTTACCAATATCAGCGTTGGTGAGGAGTGGATACCGGTGCCTACGTCATTCAAGGGGACTTTCTCATGTATTGTCACACTCGACAGGAAAAGTAGGGAACAGAACCCGTTCGTGGTTATGCTGAGGTCAAAGGTCTCATCTGCGATAATACCGATGAGAAAGATGCAGTCATCTATACAGACGGATCTGTAAGACGACACGAAAGAAGTGCATGGGCATTTACAGCACGCTCGGCAGGCAGAATAGCCAAGGAAGACAGTGGTGCATACGCCATGACCACGAGTAGCATGACAATGGAGGTGATGGCAGTGACCAAGGCATTCAAATGGTTAGAGTCACAAGACTACATCCACGCATGTATACTGAGTTATTCGATGATCATGATAACAAAAAAAGTGGAGTTGGGCTTTGTACGCATGCAATGGGTAGAGTCGTTGCAGAAATCCAAAATACGTAAGGTCACCTTTGTCTATGTCCCTGGACATGCGGGAGTACGGGGAAATGAGAGAGCGGACAGGTTGGCTAGCTGCGCTGTCGTTGAGGACGGGTAATCGATGGATCGGGCGGACATCATCAATGCCCTTCGAGATGTGGGAAGAGCACAGGACTTCGACAAACACAGATCAACGTCACTTCTTCGGATGATGGAAATGGGAGTTAAGATGGGCACAGCCAGAAATGAGAAACTTGGTGGCCGTGTAAGAAGACTTATCAACCAACATAGAACTGGAGTCGTCAGTCGCTGGACACTGAGGGCATTGCTGATGTGGGGATCTGAGCACCTATGGACATGTTCGGAGTGCAATGATGATGACCCGCAAATAACTCAATAACTCAATAACATTACAATGTTAGATTATGTTAAAATAAATAGTTATCTTTAGACCAATTCTAGGGCATTAAGTCAGGTAAATTTACTGTCAGAGGTTTGAGAGAGTGGTTTAACCCAATACTTGGATGAGACAAGAGTAAAATGATTAACGATTACTTAAACAACTAATAATAATAATATAGCAAGGCATTTTGTATAAAGGAGGATATGGCCAGTGCAACTGATTCGTTTCTCCTGATGTTGAATTGTTAAGATGGCAAAGGGAAGAGTGAGAGAGAGATAGAGAGCTGCTTTAAGACGGTAAATTATGGAAGGTGGCCATATATTGACCATGTATATGGACATGTGAAGAACATACTAACATCAAAACAAATTATACCAGGGCTAAAACTAAGAATAGCAAAATGTTATGTCTTCTCAACATTCCTATATAGTGCAGAAACATGGACATTAGACAAGAAAACAGAACAGAAAATTAAAGCCTTTGAAATGTGGATATATAGAAGAATATGTAGAATTGGATGGAAGGAAAAGATAACAACAGATCTTAAAACAACTAAAAATGAAAAGAGAACAACTAAACACAATTCTAACGAGACAAATACGATTGTTGGGCCATGTTAAAAGACACAACAGCCTACAAGAACAGGACACAATCGACTCCATAGTCACAGGTATACAAAATTCAAGATCGGCACATCAACTACTTGTACATGTGGACAGGCACCCCAGACTGATGAACACATACTTCAAGACTGCACTGAATATAGTAGACTGAGGAAAATCCATTGGCCCAAAGATACAACACTACAGACAAAACTATATGGGCCACTGCAAGAATTACAAAAGACAGTAAAATTCATACAGGAAACGACATTGCTGATATAGACAATACTTCGAGCGAATGAAAGATAGATAGATAGATAGATCGCCTACTAAAAGTAATCCTGGAGGGGGAAATACAAGGTAAAAGAGGCAGAGGTAGAGGCAGACAAAGACTAACATGAATGAGTAACATCAAAAGATGGACAAGTCAACTTATGACAACCTGCACCATCAAAGCAAGAGACAGAGTGGAATAGCACTCCTTGGTAGCAATCTTCGATGCTGAGATGGCACTCAATCGTGACGATGGACACGAAACGGAAATAACAAAAACGTAAATGGCTCTAAGAGATCATTGTCAACAAGAATACAGAATAGTGTTTTGTCTTTATCTTCTCCAATACAGATCCAGAGCCAGAGTACACATGCAAGCCGGTTACTCCACTAAGAACGCAGACGCTTAATGAAGAAATCTTCAGACCGTCTTTCCACTGTAAGTAACTTCTACACAATCATAAGCATTTGTGAACGTTCATGTGACAGCATATTCCAGGTAAAACATATGTTGTGATATATTAGAGGAGATGTACACGTTTTGAGCACTGTATCTGTGTCCCAGTTTTAGTATTCATAGTAGGATTCGCCAGCATTGACCTATGACGAATTCCCTAGAGACTAGGAAGTGAATTTTGCGTGTTAATCCATTTTTCCTTGGCAGCCGTGGGCAGAGGGGTCTCTCGCCGCACATGCAGATAACTAGACTCGGAGGTACTCATATTTTGTCCGTCGATGAGTAATTGACGTTTCAAGCCGGGCCCCGCTGCTGAGGCCAGGGGTGGTTGCCGCAGAGAGAAATCATAAATAAAAATCCCAGCTGATGCAGCCGGGATTTGAACCCACAACTTCTCTGTCTCGAGGCCGGCGCAAGCTGTCTCGAAAAACAGTGAATTTGTACAGTGAATTTCGTTGTTGATGTTAGGCCCAAAGAGAGCTCAGTTATTGTTGAAATCGATAACACAAGGACAAAATTTCAAGTTCGATCCTGACCGATATGACTTCCATGTTCATCCATTCTTAAATTGGTACCGATTTTATTCTGGGAAAGAAAGGTGGTACGGGCGTAATACTGATCACTTTACCTCTAAAATAGTGTCGACAATCTATAACAAGTATGGGCACTTGCTAACATCATATTCCATAAACGCCACATTAGGTCACGTGGTTCTCTCCCTTTTTTTCTACTTGATCTTGTTAGAGGCAGCTATTTCTACTTTCTGTGAGAACTTCAAGAATGGGCAACCTTTCTTAAATTAGGTTCACGTGATTTCAATCTAACTTTGACTGGCCCCTACCGCTGGATTTGTCTTTAGTAAGCTCTAATAAGTCAGCTTTGTTCATGTTAAGAGTCCGCGTGGTAGGTTTACTACAATTGTTCTATTATATAACAAATGAAAATGGTGGAGGGTGTTATGTCTTCCTTTGTTTCACCTGCTGAAGTCTGCCTCGTCAAATCAGATAACTTGGGAGACTATATGTTCTTCATTCGGAACACTTGACCTAATCATATTTGGCATTTCTGAACAATTGTTCGCGTTTTAAGAACATAAAGACAATACCAATCGAGCAATTTAATTATGTATAAATTATATTCATATAATTCACTTATAATGGTAGAAAAAAAAGTAAAGGGCCCCGTCACGCCATGTGGCGAATAGAACATAGGATGTTAGTCACAATAATTTGTATAGCCCTCCGCCATATGATTTTTGAGGTAATGTGGTTGGTGTTACGCTCCTGTCGCTTAACTTTCCCAGAAAAAAATTCCGGTACCCATTTAAGGCTGGATGGACCCGGAAACCGTCGATCAGAATCGAATCCGACTTCTTGTCCTTTGTAGTCAAGTTCAGTAACCACTGAGCTATCGCTGTTCCCATCTTCTGCCAAAGCTATTCTCTGAAACTGTTTGTTAATTTATTTTTCTCTTTGCTTCCCTCTATCTCTTTGTCTCTCAATCTTCTCAGTTATCACAATATATTCTAGGTGTTCCATTCTCATTACATGGCCAAAAAAATGATGATTGTTTTTTTCCTAAAATTGGAAATTAACTCTCTTTCAGTTTGAGTCTCTTTCATTACGTTATCATTACTCTTCTTAGCTGTCCTTGGTATTCTCAACATTCTTCTGTAAAACCACATTTCGACAATTAACGCAATGAGCTATTATGTAGTTCAGGTAAAATATTCACCCAAGACAGTGATGTTTGTTACTAAGGAATAATTTGTTTAATAATAAAAGTCTGCTAACTCTTAAAGCTTTGATTATTTATCATTTATCGGTTCCGATGGTTCACAATCACGAAAAAAACATTATCTCATTTTTCATAAAAAAGCTAAAAAAAAATGTATTTTTAATTCGCCGTTTACTTAAACCGAATGTCACGTGATTTACACGTGACTTTTGATAATACATGTGTATAACGGAGAAGGGGAGTCCTTCCACTATTTTATGAAAGGAGTCATTTTTGTGATTTGAATCGGATTTTTTTCGGTGCCGCCACTGATGAAATAAATTAATTCCATAGTAGAATCAGAATATAGAATGAGCATCCATGTTTACAAACAGGTAGTAAATTTAGAATACTTGGTCACAACTGGCAGAATTCAATGAAAGAGAGGTCGCGGACGACAAAGAGAGAAATACTGGATAGCTTGGTGTCATGACATGGAAAACAGTCAACGACAGAACTGATACTGTTGCATTGTAGATAAAAGTTTGTGGAAGGACATGATCACCTACGCCAACCGGTATGACACATGATGACGATGAGTAAATTTGATTTTGTTTTTGGTAAACCATATGTTGTTGCCGGCAATAAAATGTACTCGTCATGTTTTTACTTTTGCTTATTAATTAGCCAATTGTCAAGCCCATTTCAAAATGACCGTGGACACAACCTGAACGTGACCATAATATCGTTTTATCTGGTGCTTTTTTACGCTGATTTGACCAAAAATGACAAAGTCATAACAAAAATAAAAAAAAAAACATAAAAGAAGAAATTTAAACAAGAATCATATTTAAAAACAAATTGTTTGATAATTAACGTACAACCATGAATGATGTATTCTTGGATTACATTCGTCTATGTATATTAGCTATTATATTTAACATAATAAACCACATATTTGGACATGTTTATCAAAGTACTAATTCATTTACAGATTCATCATCTGCTACAAGAAGGACAATCACAGGGCTACTTCCCATTGCTGTTATCCTGGGACACGTCATTTCCACGACTGTCTCACCTCTGTCGTCAGCCAAACTTCACTGACTGCCCAAAAAAGGATAACTTGCTGTAGATGTTTACTCGTGAATTTAGTTTGCACGTACAGCAACTTTGTTTACTGCTGACGTATTTTAATTAACGGTTACGTTTATTTTATTTCTTCATTACATTTAAGTATACACTATAACGTTTGTCCTACGAGCAACTGCAGAATAAACAATTCTTGCTTAATTGTTTCTTTTTGATGTTTTTATAAGCTCCCTTTTTGTGTTGGCCTCTTTGAGAACTCATACATTGGTCTTTTTAGCTGTCCAGAGAACTTTCAACATTCTCCTGAAAATTCACATCTCTGTTGCCTCTAATAGTCTTTTCATATGTTCGTCGACTGTCCATGATTCGCCTCCATAGGTCAGAATTGTTTCTATATAGCACCGATGCATTTTCTTTCTCATTCTTATTGACATAGATTTGTTGGATAAGATATTTTTCATTACCTGAAATGCTATTTTGACCTGAGCTATTCTGCTTTTTATTTCTTTCTTGCATCTCCCATCTGATATTATTATTGTGCCCAAGTACTTCAAATCTTCCACTTGTTTCAGATGTTTCCTGTTTTTTTGTATGCTGCATGGTAGTGATGCTTGTTTCTTCGATATAACCATTACTTCTGTTTTCTTATTATTCAGACTAAGAGCTTTCTTATTGCTTTCTTTAACTATTATGTATATCATTTCTTGTAGTTCATTCTCTGTCTCTGCTATTAAGACTGTGACATCTGCATATCGCAAATTATTTAATGACCATTGACTTTAATTATTATTTTGTCTACTAATGATCTCATATGTTTACTGTAAAGTTAAAACAAATCCGGCTAAAGAACACGCCTTGTCTGACTCCTATATATAAATATAGACAGCATGGCAACCGCAGGTTGTATTGTTTACTGCATACAGTAGCAGGTAAAATTACCCGACCTGACACCAATTCTGTCTACCGGACAGTTTAAGAGAATGTCTTGGCAGAAAGTCAACAACAGAAATGATAGATGACTGTCAAGATCGAAAGTTGTGGAGAGATTTGATCACCTACGCCAGCAGGCCCGATACGTTGTAATGATGTTTTGCTGCGTTAATCAAACAAAATAGTTGTTTTCTTGTTGTCAAGCCATCTTGTCCTTATAAGCGAGCTTGTTTTAGTTCTTGAAATAATAATAAAAAATCAGCAGAACTTTCACTAAACGCTAGGCGGGAAATACAGTTTAATCACAACTATTTGCGTGTCTAATAATCGTTTGAGGTAATCAAGTGATTAATGAATTTGTCAGTGACTACGTTCGAAAGTCAAGACTTTGTTAACATCTCTGCTGCTAGGGACTAAAGGCCTACAGCAAGTGAATTGTGTATAATGACATCACTTATGAACACTTGTTTATGGCCTAAAACATTGTCATTTTAATAATAGATTTGTGAAAGCAAATACGTTATATTTACAGTCGTAATTTAGTGCACTGCAAGATTTCAACTGAGAAATAAATAAACATGATTCTTGTGTGAGTATTTGTGTAAACAGAGTCAGATTCTTTATTGATTTATTAACTCTTTCCGTAAGGAAGCTTTTTATCGATGCAACGGAAGAGATTTCAGAGACAAAATGTGTCATGGTTTTAAGAATCAATCGACATATTTATATTTATCAAACATATAACATATTATATATTAATTTTTTAGATATATATATCATCATCATCATCGAGTACCTTATCCGCAACAAAGGTTGGCTATCATGGATCGCCATTCTACTCTGTTTCTTGCTTTGATAATGCAGGCTGTATAGATTGACTCGTCCATCTTTTTATGTTAATCGGCCATGTTAGTCTTGGTCTGCCTCTGCCACTTTTACCTTGTTCCATTTTTTCCGTCCAATATTACTTTAGTAGGCTGTTGTGTCTTTTAACACGCCCCAAAAATGTCATTTGTCTTGTCTTAATTGTATTTAGTAGTTCTCCTTTTTTTCAGTTGTTTTAAAACTTAATCGTTTTCTTTTCTTTCCATCCAATTCTACCTATTCTTCTATAAATCCACATTTCAAAGGCTTAAATTTTCTGTTCTGTTTTCTTGTCTAATGTCCATGTTTCTGCACCATACAGGAATATTGAGATGTAACATTTTGCCCTGCTGATATTTGTTTTGTTGTTAGTATATTTTTCATGGCATTAAAATTACATTTTGCCATACCTATTCTTTTGTTTATTTCAATTTTACATTTCCCATTACTGGTTATAGTATGTCCAAGGTAGTTGTAGCCCTGTACTGTCTCCAGATGTATTCAATCAACTGTGATATTTAATTGTAGGTCTTGAGAATTTTCTTTGTTTATGATCATAGTTTTAGTCTTTTTGATATTCATATCTAGTCCACATTTTTTGCTTGTTATGTTTATCACATTAAGCAATTGTTGTAGGTCTTTAGGATTTTCTGCTAGTAGAACAGTACCATCTGCATATCTTAGGTTATTGACTATCTTTCCATTAATGTTTAAGCCTGGCATCTCTTAGATGTTTTTAAAGATT
Organism: Megaustenia siamemsis; assembly: GCA_032433765.1. NCBI lineage: Eukaryota > Metazoa > Mollusca > Gastropoda > Stylommatophora > Ariophantidae > Megaustenia > Megaustenia siamemsis. Next base: position 18,726,437 of record JAVIAB010000047.1, on the reverse strand, counting down.
TGCTCACTGTATAGATTGAACAAGCTTGGTGATAGGATGCATCCTTGTCTTACTCCTCTTTTTATGTCCATGGGTGTAGAGTTCTCCTTGTTATATTTTATTATTGCTGTTTGTTCCCAGTACAAATTACATATTAGTCGTATGTCTGTGTTGTCTATATTTATATACTTTAGGCAGTCTATAAGTTGGTTATGGTGTATTCTATCGAAAGCTTTGGTGTAGTTTATGAAGCAGGCATATATTGGTTTGTTTACTTCTATGTACTTTTCAATCAATGTTCTCATGATAAATATGGCTTCTTTTGTGCCGCTGTTTTTGCTGAATCCAAATTGTTGCCATCTAATTCAGTATTGATTTTATTATGAATCCTTCCCTGTATAACTTTTAGTAAAATTTATGTTACCTGGCTCATTAGGCTTATTGTTCTGAAATCACTTCATTCTAATGCATCATTCTTTTTAGGCAATGCAATGAAAACTGATGTTTTTAGTTCGTTTGTTATGTAACCTGTATATTATATGTCATTGCATATGTCTGTGATCGCTTCGATGCCAAAATCTTCTAGAGCCTGTATCATCTCTATCTGTATATTGTCAGGTCCTGCTGCCTTTCCCTTTTTCAATGTTTTATAGCTTTTTCTAATTCAGATTTCAGGTTTTTATAGTTGTATGTACATTTTATGTCTGGCTTTTTGTCTCTTTCGTCATGAAATAATTATGTTATATTTTCTTGCCATCTATCTATTATATATTTGTTGTCTTTTAGCATTCTTCCCTCTTTGTTTGCAATACATCCGTTTCCTGCATCTTTTTTGTCTTTATTAGTCATTGTCTTTATTTCTGTGTGTATCTCTCTTAAGTTTTGTTTCCACAGTTCCGACTTCTAGACATCTTTGGTTGAGCCAGTCTTCTTTTGCCTTTTTCCACATTCTCCGTATTTCATTGTCAATATCCTTGTATCCGGCAGTGTTTTTCGCTTGTCTTCTTTCTTTCATTTTTTCTAAGATTTTGTCAGTTATCCATTTTTTGTTTGTTACTTTCCTTTTCGGGCAAGGTGTTGCAGGATTCTTGCATGCTGTTTTTTATGCATCGCCATTTTGTTGTGACTTTTTCCTCAGGATTTTCTCTTCTGTACCACTCAATCCCCTCTTCTAGCAGCTTCTGATATGTGTTCTTTACTTGTACAGTATAAGTTTCTTTTACATCTTTCTGGTTTAACGTTTTGACAAGAGCCGAACAGCCATCCTTCATGGCAACACATAGGAGATGGAAACAAAGGTGGCTGGGTCACATGAGAAGAATGGGTAACATTCGTATTCTACAACAATTATTGTATGGCAAACATAGGAGCGGACAGAGACAAAAGTACTGACCAGTACTGATATATAAGGATGTCAGCAGGGTTTCCTTGAGTGAGATCTAACATCGAGATGAGGTGGGGAAATCTGGCGTCAGCTTTTGGATAAAAAAATAAACACAATAACATTGGAGATAAAGACTTTGGTAAAATCAGAAGACAAAAGAAGCAGGAGAAAGTAGATGACATAAAGTACCAAAAGTTTACCTTGTGAATTTTGCCGCTAGATTTGTCTATCCAATTTTGGCATATTTAGCCCCGAGAGAAGCTGCCGAGTAAAGCAGAAAATAGACATAAGACTTTAACATAAAACACAATTACTGATAAACTTTATTTGCCTGTTATTGAGTTATTTGCGGGTCATCATCATCATCATAGCACTCCAAATATATCCATGGGTGTTCAGATTCCCTCCTCAGCAAGTCCCGAAGTGTCCATTGACTGACGACTTCAGTTCTGTGTTGGTTGATAAGTCTTCTTACACGGCCACTAAGTTTCTCATTTCTGGTTCTGCCAATCTTAACTCATATCTTTTTCATCCAAAGGAGTGACGTGAATATATGGTTATCGAAGTCATGTGCCCTTTTCACATCTCGGAGGGCATTGATGATATCCGCGCGATTCTTTGGTTGACCGTCTTCAACGACAGCGCAGCTAGCCAAATGTCCATTTCCCCGTACTCCCGCATGTCCAGGGACATAGACAAAGGTATCCCTTCGTATTTTTACTTCTGCAATGACTCTACCCATTGCCTGTGTACAGAGCTTTCCTCCAATTTTTTTTTTAAATCATGCTCATCGAATCACTTTGTATGCAGGCGTGGGTGTAGTCTTGTAACTCTAACCAGAAGAATGCCCTGGTCACTGCCATCAGGGAAAATTTAAAAAAATAATAAATAAAAACATGATATGGTAAAAGCTTTACGTGGTTAGTAGACGACACAGATTTGAACGACGTTTCAGCTCAATTGGCCTTTAGCAGGGACAAACAAACAACGCGTACACACAGATATGTAAGTAAATAAAACTAATCCTACATAGCTAACTAGTAATGAAACATCAAAAACAAAATAATCTAAATATGTTAAAGAAAAGAAAATTGACTTCCCTGTTGTCGTGGACGGTGGTCAGGATGGGAAAGAAATGGTCACACGGGTGTAGCTGTAATTATACCCTCTGGTCAGGGGTGAAGGGTTCTAAAAATACACCAGTGGGAGGAACGCTAGTAGTGAGAGGTGCACGTTATGATCAGACTTGGATACAAAGACAAAGAGAAGGAGGAAAGGATGAACGATTTCCTCCTTTAAGTACAAGAGTTATATAGAGACTGCGTCAAGCTGCACCAAGCTGCGCCAAGCCAGAGTGATGCAATGATATATATGTATACATATGAATAGGACTTGTATAGTGCATGAAGAGGGTTGGTAGTTGAGGGGATAATTTCTTAATGAGTCATGAGTGATGGACATCAGTTTTTTTGAAGGATGTCATGCAGTAGTCATTCATCGGAGAATGAAGCATGCTGTGATCCAGTTTCTTTCATTTGAAGGATGTCATGCAGTAGACATTCATCGGAGAATGAAGCATGCTGTGATCCAGTTTCTTTCATTTGAAGGATGTCATGCAGTAGACATTCATCGGAGAATGAAGGCAGCATATGGAGACAAATGTTTGTCGAGGACCAGAGTGATGGAATGGGTGAGACGGACGTGAGTTAACGGCAGATCTTGCACGGCCAGGTCAGGCGCATATTGTTGACAAACATTTGTCACCATATGCTGCCTTCATTCTCCGATGAATGACTACTGCATGACATCCTTCAAATGAAAGAAACTGGATCACAGCACGCTGATTCACTTTGGACGGGTTCGGAATCACACCCGCTATATTGTTAACAGTCTTCTGCAGCACATATGCATGCTGGGAAGATGAACACGTGACCGTATGTTAATTATTGGATACTCATTACTAGTGCAAAATGTCATCAATATCAGTACACTCTAGCACGTGTGGTGTAACAAGTCCCGTTTTCAGTTGAACACGCCTCGTATCTTTACCACCCATCACTCTCCGCCGAGTCTACAATCACCTAGATTCCAATAAAAAGTTCAATAACATACAGGAAAAATCAGTCGGTAACCTTATCAATTTTACAGGCACTCTTTACTACCCACCACACCCCACATACCATTCTGGGGGACTAAAGTCCCGTCGAAAGATAATACAATAAAGCCAGTCGGTGAACTATGAGTCACTGATGTTGTTCTTCTTATCTATTTATCGGTCACTTTGTACCACCCTCTACACCCAACAAACCGTTCAGCGACCCTAAAGATCCATCTGAAGCCAATACATTAAAACAATGCAGTCGGTGAACTATGAGTCACTGATATTCTTCTTTTTATATATCTATCGATCACTCTGTTCCACACTCACACCATACATACCGTTACGCCACCATAAAAAAACCATTTAAAAGCAATTAAAATAACCTTTAAAACAATCAATCGGTCAGTTATGGTTCGACTAAATTTTATTTTGGTTATCATCGGACACTCTCTATCACCTCCACACTATACATACCACTCTGCTCTCTAAAGACCCATTTAAAGGTATTAAACTACATTTGAAAAAATCAATTATAGGTCGTTTCAAATATTTTGAAGGTGTTTAAAATTCCATATCTCTGCAACCAATTGATTGATAATGCTGAAATTTTGCATATGGTCTTGTGATTTTTTGGTCCCAAGAAGTACATTCATTTCCTCACCAACAAACGTATAGTTTTAAATATTCTTTATTTGAAGTATACAAATTTAAGGCATTTTGGTCAAACCATATATTTGGAGGAATTACCGCTTCATATGAGTGAGCACCCACGGACTTGTCATCTTGAACGTAATGCGCGCCAATTTCCCTGTTTTAAGCACTAAAAAACACATAAAACGCGTCATAGTTATAATTTTATATCCGGTGCATCCCATTTCCTGTCGTTTTGTTGTGATTTATGTGCAACGGCGTATCCTAATTATTGGGTAATTTCGTTAAATTTGTGATCTGTTAGTCAATGGGTATAAAAGTAAAGTTCCTTACATTGCAATCAGTGGCAATAAAGGTGTATAAATATTTTTGCATAGAAGCTAAGCGTGGAAAACTGTATCGAAGCATCTCAAAGCCGGAAAGAGAACTATTCACGCATTGGGTATAAGCAAACGCTTTTTCAAACAAGTGCTTAAAGCTAACGGAGTGTCCAGTTCAATCAAGACTAGGACGCTAGGAAGAAAGAAAGTAGTAGATAGTTTTGACAAGGAAGTGATTAGAAGAGCAATTTGTAAAATGTTCGATTCCAAAGAAACTGTGACTTTAAGAAAACTGAAAATTCGACTGAGAGCAGAAAATGACATTGTTGTGTCGAAAACAACATTATGGAGAACTGTTAGAAGCATCGGTTTTACGTTTAGAAAGTACGATAGTGGTAGAAATGTCATCTGCGAGAAGCCGCACTTAGTTTCTATGAGGAGTAAATATTTACGTGAAGTACGGGAAATGCGTAACCAAGGTTATGATATTGTATTTCTAGATGAATCTTGGATAAATTCTCACCACACAAGTGCAAAGGAATGGCAGTTATCAGATGGAAGTATTAAAAGATGTGTACCCACTGGAAAAGGACAGCGTATTATAATGGCACATGCAGGCAGCCGAAAAGAAGGGTTGGTGAAAAATGCAGAACTTATATTCACCTCTAATTATACTGACAACAGGGACTATCACACCGAGATGAATGGCCATATATTTAGAGAGTGGATTGAAAATACTCTTCTTCCAATTCTAGACAGACCATCCTGTCTGGTAAGGGACAACGCGTCGTACCACAACGCTGTGGCAGAAGAAGACAAAATTCCTACATCTACCAGTACAAAAGATGTTATAAAGATTTGGCTAAGAAAGGAAGGAATTCCATTTAACGAGGGATTTTTGAAACCTGAATTACTGTCACTTGTTAAGAAATCGCAAAAGACCAAAGTATTCCAAATAGACAAAATCATTCAACAGCATGGTCATACGTGCTTGAGACTGCCCCCTTATCATCCACAATTAAACCCCATTGAACTCGTTTGGGCAAAAATTAAAGGGCAGGTGGCAGCTGAGAATACAAGTTTTAAACTATGCGATATAAAAGGACTGACATATGCTGCTCTATCACAGATTGACAAAGATTTTTGGTGCAAATGTGAAGATCATGTCTTAAAAGAAGAAAATGACTATTGGAAAAAGATGGACTATCGTTCGTTCAGCCCAGATTAGTAATCAATATGTTAGACTCCTCTGATTCAGAATAAATGAAATAATAATGGACGTTTTTATATGTCCGCATGATCAATCTTTAGCTAAAGTTGATAACGTTTTGAAAATGTAAAGATTCTTGATATGTGTACTGCAGGCATGACTTTCATATGTCTTGTTTACGTAAAATAATGAAATTCACATGGAAAGACATAAAACGAACAATGTAGCTCTTTACAGTGAAGAGGATCCCGTGCTTACATCGGACTCTTTAGTCACATGCGTACCCATAAACAATAACTTTGCTTGATATGTCATGCTCGTTATCGCTCGCAACGGATAATTAATTTTTTAAAATGTATTCTTTGTTGTATATTGTTTAAATAGTTTTCATTAATGGAACTGTTTATACGCTGATTTGTTTTAGACCGTCTGTAAAGGCTATAACATTGACATTCTCATAGTATTTTAAAGAAAGTAAACAATAGAAAGTAAACAGTTGATAAACGCCTCCAACTTTCAAGTTGTGTAGAGACGCCTATGTCGAGAAGCTGATTTCTATTAATGTACGGTAAATTATTTTCTCCAGGAGCAAAAAGATCCGTAAATTCACTGAGATCAAAGGAAAGTGCTGCTTCATGATGAAGCATACTTCCTACATCATTAAATTTTGTGAAATCGGTGGGACCTTGGAAAAACAAGGCCAGATGCAAAAAATCAAGTTTGTAAGTGCAGGGAAAGAGGAGATATTTCATGTTAATCGTGAACATTTAGATTTGAAACGACCAATAGTCAATTATTTTTCGGCTATCATCTTTTATCAATGCTATCAAGTCACCTCAGGGTACCACGATAGCTTAGTTGTTAGTGAACAGGACTACAAAGGACAAGAGTTCGGGTTCGATCCTGAGCGACGGCTTCATGGTTCACCCAGCCTTAAATGGTTACCGGATTTTTTTCTGGGAAAGTAAAGTGGCACGGGCGTAGTACCGACCACTTTACCCCAAACATCATGTGCCGAAGGTCTGTTAAAAATTATGGTCTAACACCGTATTCCCTATACGTCACTTGGCGTGACGGGGGACGTTTAAATTTTTTTTTAACCAAGCCGCGCCTACAACTAACCACTCTCTGATATAATTCAGCCACCTAATAACCCATTAAAACTCACTAAAATAAAAAAAAAATTAACTCAACTACATTTACCCATCATTTACAACTATCTTCTCCTTTTTTCACGATTACCACTGGTGTCCATCATGATCTTTAAGGGAGTCTGTGGTGTCCAACTGATTTTTGGGTTAGTCCGAGGTATCCCTGGGTCCAACCGTATATCACCATATCATAAATTAACAAAACCACTCTAAGTTAGACAACAAGTGACAAGCTAAAAAAAAAGTAACACTTTAGGTGTACTGTTGTGTTGACAATAAATCGTTTTTATGTTTTACATTTGGTTATGGTTAGTCAAAGTTTCCGGTATCACTGCAAACGAAGGAAAATCCATAATTGCTCAACCGCCCGTGCCAGTGGAATCATCCGAATTAAAACTCATCTCATTGAAGGATCAAAACAAAGAAAGGCAGCTGCAATCTCCATCATAGCAGCTACAGCACACGCCAAAAGGCATAAGGCCAAGCGGGCCACGAAAATGAACGCAGCAGAATTGTGCTTCGTCAAACGATATCATCATTCATCGTAAGCAATCGGAATATCGAAACACAATCTTGATGAAAAACATACCTCACGGTGTGCACAGACCATTAAACTCAGTAGCTCCGGCAGCAATCCGGACTAGCAATACGAGGAAACTGCAGCAAGAAACACTTTTCAAGCTGAGCTTGATTGGTTCCTGTCGCCTGTCCGCGATATTGACCGGAAGTCCCACATTTCCGTATTGTTTAATAAATCAAAAAGTAAAAATTCCCTCCACGAATTGCTAGGCATATAGGGAATATGGTGTTAGTGACCATACATTTCTATATTCACTCGACATTTTTGGGTGATGTGGTCGGTATGACGCCAGACTGCTGCTACTTCCTAGAAAAAAAACTCTAGTACTCATTTTTAAAGGCTGTGTGAATAGACTGAGCACTACCACATATGGGGGTTGAACCCCGTCCCAACTGATCAGGAAGCAGGCACACTAAGCTCTCAGTCACCGGGGCTCTTACTGTGGAGGGAAACAGGATGTATAATTGTTTTGCAGGAGCTTTCCATTGGCTGGAGGAATAGGTGTTTTCGTCCTATAAGTACGTATCAATATATGGTTATATGTTAGAGTTATATTAAAATTTAAAAAATTACTCGGGCACGCCTCGAGAGTGACGTATATGGCATATGGTGTTACATCATTTATTTCAGATTAATGTGCATGTCTGGAGTAATGTGGTCAACACTATAACTGGAATATTTTCTTAATTAAAAAAAATAATATGTAAGCATTTAAGGTTGTGTCTATCCATCTAAAGACCTTTCGAGCCTTGACCGGCACATAGAGCATAGACCCATATACTCTTCCTCTTTTCAAAATTTTTTTTTTCTAGCAGTCTTAATCCTGCATATATCTTTTATCAAATTTCGTCATTTGTCTCTGTTCTGTGCAAGCAACTTAATGTCATTGAGGGAGCCGACTCCTGCTGCTTTTACCTCCCTGATGAATGTTCTTCTCAGTGTCTCTCTGGGTCGGCCTATTTTCCTCCTACTTGTTGTTTCCCACATGACGGCTTGCTTTGCTATCCGTTTATTATCTTTTCTCATTACGTGACCATCGTCTTTTCTTGATTACTGAAGATGTTAGTGGTTGATTGACGATTTCTCTAATTTCCTCGTTTTCTTTTTTTTAATTCGAAATTTGAATGTAAAGTTGGGCGAACTTTAATGACGTCGACTGAGGTCAAGGTTGGATGAACTTTAATGGCGTCGACTAAGATCGAACCTTGACCTCAGTCGACCATTCAAGAAACCACACTCCATGGCGGCTATCTGTTGTGTTCCAGAAGCTCACAACATATGTTAAAAGACACATCAACCGACTAAAAGTAATCTTGGAAGGGAAAATACAAGGTAAAAAAGACAGAGACAGACCCAGACTAACATGGATGAGTAACAATAAAAGATGGACAAGGCAGCTTATGACAACTTGCACTATGAAATCAAGAGGCAGAGCAGAATGGCCCTTCATGGTAGCTAACCTTCGATGCGAAGACGGCACTCAATGACTATGGTTATATATATTTTAACATGCCCCAAAAGTCCCATTTGTTTTGTTTGAATTTTGTAGTTCTTTTTCATTGTTAGTTGTTTTGAGACTTCATCATTTGTTTTCTCTTCTTTCAATGCAATTCTACTTATTCTTCTATAAATCCACATTTCAAAGGCTTAAATTTCATTTTCTATTCTGTTTTCCTGCATAGTGTCCATGTTTCTGCCCATACATGAATGTTGAGCAGATATAACATTTTGTTATTTTATTTTTAGCCCTCGTGTTAATCATTTTGATATTAGTATATATTCTGAGCAATATAACTTTTCCTATATTTGAAACAGTGGCTATAACATAACAGCTAGTCTAAACGTTCTTCTTCACGATTTTCAAGATCGTTCGTCTCTACGCCGTTTGTCAACCACAACACTGACATAATGCACTATTTAGAAGTCCACTCATAGAATATGACTTGAGTTTATTATCTGACACTTGTCATGTCACACAACAAATAAAAAACCAGCGACGTTGCGCTTGACTGTGTAACAGTGCTAGGTTGTTACCCGCTTTTCAATAGACTAGAGCAGTATCATATAGTGGCGACCAGCAGAATTTAAGTATAGATTTTCCAGAATACAAATTAGGATAACAAGTTGTAGAGAGTGGGTAGTGGACACCCACCGAAGTAGAGAGGGTTATGACTTGACCTAGACATAACAGTTGAGGGGGATTTTCCATGAATCTCCACTCGCCCAGTTGTTGTGAGGGTGACCATCACGCATCGACCTCGTGAAGTATTGTCAAATCTCCACGATTGTCCATGCAAGTTAGTTGTTATTGTAAATGACCATCACATGATACCATGCACTGAGCTCATGGTGTTACTCTGCCAGGTAATTAGCTACCAGGAGAGGTCAGTGTCATGAGGTAATGTTATCCCAAATAGGTAATAGAGATTCGGGGAAACAGGGTGTTTGTCGCCAAATTTGGGAAAGTTCAGGTGTGAGTCACAGATAGGGAGCAAGCGACAAGCTCAATTGACCAGATCACGCTGCCAGTGGTCAATTTGCGATGATCTTATTGGTCATTATCTTGCAGGTAGAAGAGAGTTGTTGGGTACTTAAAGTCCTGCACAACAGTTTGAGGAGGGAAGTTAGGACGAAGTCAGAAGTTAGGACGAAGTCAAAAAGTTAGGACAGAGTCAGAAAGTTAGGACAGAACGAACCAGAAGTCAGTCAGAAGTTTAGAAGTAGAAACATTTAGACAAGAAGCAGTTAAGCAGTTTAGAAACAGTTAGAGTCAGAATAGTTAGAAAGTTAAGATTAGAAGTGAAGCCAGTAGTTCAGAAGTTCGAATCTCCAAGTGTAGTTCATGTCAGTTTAGAAGTTATTCTTGATAGACAGTTGATCAAGAATATTATGACTTTAGTGGTGAAGTGATTGTGTTTCCATTTTGAAGTATTTCAAGAATCATACATCTCGTAAGTAGACAAGTTGAATGATGTCTGATGAACAATGTTATATGACAATATGCACTAATGGACATTGCATAATCATCAGTAGTAATCTACGCATGTCCAGAACTTAAGAACATTAGATTCAGAGAAGTGAATCCACTATATTGTATCACGGCGAAATCAATAAACTGTTTATCATTATTGTTAAAGAAAGACTCTGTCATGATCTTACATGTTACCTCAATGTTGTGATGTGCTGTGACCATTAAGCAACAATACAAGATAAAGATATAATACAACAAAGAACATCAACAACGCTGTAACAGGCTGTTCACATATGCAATGCACCGCAGGCACTTTTTAATACAGTTGTGCCTTCCTCACTCTCACACTCTGATTGTCCACTAAGAAATAAAATTAATAAATAACTGGAAAACTAAGCTATAATCCAAACCCAAAACTGCCTCGACTTTAAACACGAGACTACTTCACTATTATCACTCCCTCTACTCTAAGACTCTCTCTAAGTCACAAAAACTTCAGTAGTTCATGTCTTCTAGGGCCCATCTGGCCAACGCTGTGCATTGTCAACAATGAACTACCATTGCTGCTTACTGTAAGTTCTGGAAGTTAGAGCCTAGCACTGAAAAGACAGTCTACAGTATATTTACCCTAAACAACAAAGTCAAAGGGGAAGAAATAGATATCCGACTGAACGGAGAGAAACTAAACTACGACAAATATCCGAGATACCTGGGAGTTGACTTAGACCGAAGGCTATCTCTGAAACAACACATAAACAGGCTGATAGAGAAAACCACAACTAGACTCAGGATCATCAAGCACCTCGCCACTTGTGAATGGGGGGCAGACCAACAAACACTGCGCCAACTCTATACTGACTACGTGCGATCAGTAATAGACTATTCACTACCTCTGCAATCTATTACTAGCAAGACTACTCCAAAGCACTAGATAAAATCCAAAACCAAGCCCTGAGATTTATTAGCAGTGCCATGAAATCAACTCCTAATAATGCTTGCGAAATACACAACAACATCGAACATTTTAAGAGAACGTGCTGTAGTGGAAACCTACGAGAGATATTTGAGGACGGAACCAACAGGGGAAAATCGCATTATGATAGAAAAGTGGCGGCAGAAAACCCGAATGAAGAAATCATTTTTTTCAGACCATGCAACTAACTACAGTTCCAAACATCACCTTCCAGCAGACAGACTTCAAGATATGCCCATCCGCCCTGAAGCACTTTGCCGCCAAATAGTTGTCCCCGATGTCAGGACTGAGCTCTCCGACCCCTTAGCAGATAGAAATACTCTACCTCCCATACTCAAAACCATAGCACTGGAAACCATTGACCAGTATCCACGCAATGCCGTCCATGTTTATACTGATGGATCTGCATTCAAGGCCACCCTAAATGCTGGTTATGGTGCTGTTGTCAAGTATCCCTACTGTCACCCAGACGACTACCCCCAAATTTACAGTCCTTGCGGAGAATGCTGCTCCAATTACTCTGCAGAAATTATAGCTATAGAGAGAGCACTCAGAAGGATATTTGTAGACTTTGAATGTGACACCACCGCACCGGAAGATATTTATATTTTCTTGGATTCTAAATCAGCACTCGAAGCAATTGAAAGCGGACTAACATCCGGGGTTTCCAATATATACGATCTTTATCCATCCAACTCTCCACTACCTATGGCGTGGCTGTAACCCTACAATGGATCCCTGGTCACATCGGTATTGCGGGAAATAAGAGAACGGATAGGTTAGCTAAACTGTGAGCATCTCTACCACAGCTTCCTATTTAAGTTAGCCTCAAAACATGCAAGTAAATTCTGAGAAACAACTACCACGTGGAATGGATGAATATGCGGGCTTCAGCTAAGACTGGACGCCTACTCTACAGATATCAAACAAAACCAGACCCCATCGACCCTGTCGGCGTAGGGATTATAGCCTGATATTCCAGCTGAGAACAGGTCATATTCCTACCAATTAATACCTGAGCAAAATAAAAACACAACATGATCCAATCTGCAGACACTGCCGTCAACAATCTGAGACAGTAGATCACCTGCTTCTACACTGTCCCCATTTACAAGACCGACGGAGCATGTTACTCCCATCACTTTCAATCATCAATAACACACAGTACTCTTCAGCTGTACAACTGAGAAGGACCTGTGTCTTGATGCGAGAGGAATTAAGCTGTAAAGAGCTCATAGCTCACGGCTAACAAGGGGATTCAGTCAAGTCAAGTCTATCAGCGAAATCAACTTTAAAATCTATTTTCAGATCGTAGTGTTTTAACGAGTAATGGAATAATAGCTATCTCACATGAAAAGAAGGGGAGACAACCATATATGTTATTGAGTAAGGAATTGAGAACAATTATCTTACATGAAAAGAAGGGAGGGTAAGAGATAACAGTAGTTTGGAGCGGTCTCTCTCTTGGTGGAGACAAAGAGAAGTGGAGAGCTCTACTCAAGTAGGTCACGTGGAAATTGTAGATCTCGAGATTTCACTAGCTACTAACTGAGGCAAAGACTAGATTTAGAGGGCATTCGACGGCTGCCCATAGAAGCGAGTGGCCAGTCCACGGTGTCCATAGAAGCGAGTGGCCAGTCCACGGCTGTCCATAGAAGCGAGTGGCCAGTCCACGGCTGTCCATAGAAGCGAGTGGCCAGTCCACGGCTGACCATAGAAGCGAGTGGGTATTTGACGGCTGTCCATAGAAGCGACATGGTTGTCAAGAAGTGGTAGTGAGACAGGGCTGTCAAGAAGAGGTAGTTACGGAGTACTGTTTACGTAGTTTCCAGCAGGCATGAAGTGGTTGTCGGGCAATGAAACTCTGAGAAAAGTAAATATGTGGTTAGATCATAGTTAGAAATGTGTATGATAGAAATAATCAATATCTTGGAGAAATTAAACATTGATGGCAAGGATCTGAGAAACATAAAAAACATGTGCTGACAACAAACAGCAGCTATAAGAATTAGCTACCAAACAAGACAGTTCTAATATATAAAATAAGGCGTCCAACAAAGCTGTATTGTGTTGCCGGATTTGTTCTCACTTTAAAGAGAAAATATATTGAGATCAATAGTAGACAAAAAAGGAATTGAAGTCAAAGGCCACGGCATAAACGAATTTAGACATGCAGATGACAATCTTAATAGCAGATACGGAAAATGAACTACAAGAAATGATAAACATAATAGCAAAAGAAAGCAACAAGAAAGGTCTCAGTCTGAATAGTAAGAAAACAGAAGTAATGGTAACATCGAAGAAACAAGCATCACCATTATACAGCGTAAAAATAAGCGCGACAAATCTTCAGCAAGTGTAGAGCGTTTGGGCACAATAATAACATATATCTCGAAATGAGGAAGGAATGAATATCATTTTTGTGAATAATTATGCTCGAGTATGTTGCAATTGTACGTTTTATATTTTATTTATATAAGCAGGCCTCATTTATTTAACCAAAAATATAAAGTACTTCCTGGTTTATCATAATCATCAGTGCAGCCAACCTTCGTTGCGGAGACGACACTCGATGATGATGATGACTTTCTGGTTTATATTTTCCTTCCGCTTCTGAGAAAGCTAAATACACAAATTGTACACTCAAAATTACAAATCCGTGCATATTTCTCATTGGTTTATTAGTAGTTCACAATTACATAAAATAATAAATACATTGACAATTACACATTTGATGTCCCATGATTTAGAAAACTCTAGAAAATACTGAGCTACATTAGATCAAGGAACTTCGTGTTTCAAGATGGCACATGTTCTAGTCTTGTTTGTTGTTGTATTCATGATCACAGGCAGTCTGGGTAAGTATTTTGTAAACCCGGACACTCAGACCGACAGATAGCGAGATTAAGCAGCCATGATTGAAAAAAAAAATTATTATTATACTTCATAAACATATAAAAATAAAAATGAAGTTGTATCTAGCAGCTAGACAGTGCGATAGACGTGATAAACAACGATGTTTCTGCAAAAGCAATCATTAGATACAAAACAGCAAATAGATAATGATCAACACGATAGGCAAACACTATTTTCTAAAATACACAAAGAAATATAAACACAAAGGCTAAAAACTTATCTGAAAAATGGCGGAAAGAAATATGCGTAATTTTATAGCGCCTCTAAATAGTATTTAAACAAAATATATGTTATATGTGTGCTCTGTCTCTTTATATATATATATATATATATATATATACATATATACATATATATATATATATATTAATGTATATGTTTGTACATATATTATACATATAAAATGCTCGAAGAGGCTACACAAATACTGTACTCCTAAAACATCAGAAAGAAACAATCAATATTTTTCGAGAACTTCATGAGAAGAGGAAAGTTGGAATACTTGGTTACAGTTAGAAAACTACAGAGAAGGAGAGATCGCGGTCGATAAAGAGAGATATTACTAGATGGCTTGGTGTTATGGCACGGAAAGTAGTCACCAATAGAATTGATACGATGCACAGTGGATAGAAGATTGTGGATCGACATAATCGCCTACGCAACCGGTATGGCACATGATGATGCTATTTTGTTCATTAATTTATATCTGATTCCATCATCATTATTGGAACATTATTTTTAACAGCAATCAGATCTATATATTTCTTTATGTCTACTGTTTCAACGTTCTGATATTCTATTATTTACATGAATCGTAATTTCTACCGCATTTTTATCCCTGTAACAATGTTTATATTGTTTGTATCTTCTTTGTGCTTTTCACACATATAAGTAAAAATATAAAGTACCCCCGTCACGCCAAGTGTAGTATAGGGAATGTTGTGTTAGTGACCATAAATTTTACAGACCTTCAGCACATGGGGGTAATGTGGTCAGAATTTGCCCGTGCCGCTTTACTTTGCAAGGAAATAATCCGATACCCATTTAAGGCCGGTGAACCCGGTAGCCGTTGGGATCTCTACCTCTAGTCCTTTGTAGTCCAATTCACTAACCACTGAGCTATCGCGGCTCCAATTTCACACATATAATCCTTCATATTTCTATGTGCCATTTTTTGTGCAGTGATTTTCCTAAACTTTGTTTTATATTTTGGTTACGCTTTCATGCCGTAGGACAATTATAGCGCTGAACTTTGCGTAGTCATCAATACAGATAATATAATTTCATTATTGTAGTACTATCTATGTAAATGTTTCCATCCTCATGATAGTAAACAGTTCACCCCTGTCCACACTTCCATATTACTGCACATTGTCCTAGTTCTATAATATCGAATAATAGAACAAAGAAGTATGTGTTAGCACTCGGAAAAATTGACAGACAAACAACAATAGAAAAAAACGAAGAACAATATATGGTCCGAAGTGGGATCGAACCCGTACTCAGTGGCACCGCGCCTTGCCACGAGAAGCCGAACGCTTGGCACACTGCCACGCAGCCAACTAAAAAAATTGGCTATTGTAGCAGTGTCTTACACGATGACGTTCTCAATAACTATAGCATAGGGTAACGATCACAGACCGGAAATAAATTGTATACTTGTACTTTCCTATTAATGCAAGTATCTCCCAGTAGGGCTGAATACTTGTGTTGTAGACAAACATTTATTGGACGAAACAGCACGAATAGTAGTTTCCAGTGGTTATATACTGGTTACAAATAATAATACATAAATATTATTATATGGGGAACTTCCGAGGCGATAACAGGGAATAATAGAACAAAGAAATATGTGTTAGCACTCGGAAAAATTGACAGACAAACAACAATAGAAAAAAAACGAAGAACAATATATGGTCCGAAGTATATGGTTCTATAATATCAAACAGTTGTCAGCTTATCAACCTATCAAATCCTGACACACTTCCTATTTCGTGCATATCAATATGTTATCACTGATCTTTCTCCACATTCGAGGTCTCTTCTTCTACCTTTCAGCTCCCTGTGGAGCATAGGTCTTCAACAAACACTTTCCAAGACGTTCTGTTTCTAGCCACTCTTTTAAGATCATTCCATGTTTTTCCCAGCATCGTCATCTCTGCTTCTGTCTGTCTTCTCCAAGAATTTCTTGATCTTCCTCTTTGTCTTTTCCCCTGGGGATTCCAAAAAGGGTCTTTTGTGTAATACTCTCAGTTCGCTTCCGCAGTGTGTCCTATACAGCGCCATCGTCTTCGCTGTATATCTTTGACCACTGGTATTTGACTGGTACATTACCATAATTCTATGTTAGTGATTTTGTCGAGGTTAGGTTTAATTCGAGGTCACCACCGTGTGGATATGAATGCGGTACTATGATCATTGTGGATATCTTCTTCACTCCTATCTAGGGTCTTCAACTAATGCCTATTACCAGGTACTGCTTGGGGAGATAACTCATATTAATCTACCCATTCTCTGCACACTAATCCAGTCGGTCCATAAGAATTACTATAAAAATCATTGTCAATGGTATTCTGAGGATAATGCCTAGCTAACTTAATTCATCGTCCCATAGCTTCCTTAACAGAATAACTCAGCTTAAGTCTTGTCATTAGCCGTCAATCGGTCTGTCTATTTTTTTACTTATCGGGTATGATCAGTTTGTACTTTTGAGATTCTCGAAAAAATCGCCTTGCTTTCTGTGTTTCTGCCTCGTATCTCCTATTTGTTAACTATAGGGTTTGGTCTAATCGCTCATTGACTGTCTGGCTGAATCTTGAAGGTTCTCCAGTAAATTGATAATGCTCTCTAGATGTATACTGGTCAGGTGTCCCCCTCTTTGCTCAAATAACTTGTGAGTGAATCTTATTGGTTTGTTATATGGCCCTCAAGTCACGGTTCTACACATAACTCTATCAATATGATTTTTCGTACCTGACCTAGTCTCCTAGTTTAATTCCGAAGCTCAAGGATCCTGTGCTATTTATTACTATTCTGCTGTTAAAATTTGAGATGTGGTAGCACTTTCTGGAACTCTCTTATGCATATCTCTTCTGTGTACGCTCTTTCCAGCTTTCACTTCTCTAGGATTCTTTACGGTTAAGTGTGATTGTCCTTCCTGTTTTCTAAATATCCAGGACAAAATTAAATAGTATGATCTATCTCAAATGAGAGTAACATCATTTTTCATGTACGTTACTCTAAAAGATAGGGTTGTTAGCGACATATCTAATTTTGCATTAGCTTGCATCCTTTGGAAATAAACATTCGGCTTTGCCGAGACATTTTTCTTGAATCATGTTTACTCTCCCATAATAGCTACAAGAGTCTTAAATTAGACTAACTATCTTCATGATCTGCACGTTAAACTTAAAGAGGGTCTGATACAGTCTCTGAGACTATTAGATTATTATTGTGCGTATAAGTTGAAAACTAGTTACATCATAACCTATTTATTCCGTTGTTTTTATCTTATATATTGATCTTTATATTTGCAGGCTGCGAAGTGATTATAGACACGATGCAACCCGTAGTTTTTCAATGCAAAGTTCCAAGCAATGCAACAAATGTAACTTGGCACATGTTTGATGGAAACACTACATACACCCTCGCAACTTGTAATTTTGTCAGCGACACATGCTCTAATGATTATTTACCATCGGTTTATACAGGATACATCGTAAACAATACAAATGTGAAAAATATGGGCCTGACCTTACTGCGGCCTAGAGTAAATGAGACATTATTATTATGTACATTCGATGATAAAGAAATATGGAATTTTTGCGAGCTTAAAATTTATGGTGAGTATTTGGGTTGTATTGTTTTTATATAATGTTGTGTGTTATCTAACTAGTGATCTGGTTCATAAAGCATAGAGGTTACCCTGGAATGGTTTCTCAAACAAGTTTCAATTAGTCAATAAAGATTGAGTTATTATGTTATTTGCGGGTCATAATCATTACACTCCGAACATGTCCATAGGTGCTCAGATCCCCTCCTCAGCAATTCCCTCAGTGTCCAGCGACTGACAACTACAGTACTGTGTTGGTTGATTAGTCTTCTAACACGCCCACTAAGTTTCTCATTTCTGGCTGTGCCCATCTTAACTCTCATCTCTTTCATCCGAATGAGTAACGTGGACTATAAAGTGGACTATACAGAGTCAATAAAGATGCAGACAAACAATCTAGACTAGGAGAAGTACTACCTCAGACATCAATCCGCACTTGTTTCAACACATGAAAACAGATTCAAAGAAGTAGCTACCAACAAAAATGAATGTAAAGGTGGGAAACCGTCAAAACTAGCTGCACACCATGTAAATATGTCAAGCATGTGAATTTTAGATAATACCAGAACATGTATATCTCATTCAATAGCCTATATGATTACATCAACTGTATGAACCAAATTACAGCTACTACCACTTGTGTCCTCTCGAGATATGTGAGATCAATACCTAGTCAAAACGGATAAGGACAATAAAAAAAAATGTCCTTTGTTCATGTTCGTTAAATTCAGTTAGTTTTTTGACAGTTCACGATAAAAAAATAATAGGCTGCATGCCGCTGCTCAGTCAAAATAAAAGGAAAATGTTACCAGTGCCGTAAGGTGGGTTGCCAGACTTCAAAGATAGCTTAGTCCTAGTAAACGAGATCGGAATGTGAATGTTATTGTCCTGGTAAACGAGATCGGAATGTGAATGTTATTGTCCTGGTAAACTTGGCAGTATTATCACAGAATGAAAGTCTGGATGGAAATAAATATAAATGGAAACAACAATTGCCATCACTGCTGTAAACGAAACAATGTTTTGTTCTTACGTGGACAATGTTTTTACCTGCATACGATAACATTACAACCTGCGGGAACGGCACCTGAGATATTTGTTATTTATATATACGTCGTAATATACTTGTTTATGTATATATTCTTCTTACAACTGTACATATCTAAATGTATATAAAAGAATACACACGAATACTTTCACAGATTCAGACACTACACGTGTTCCCCCAGAATTGGAATCTCAACTTCTCTCATTATTTGCATCAATGTCAGGTTGGACTGCGACCCGACCATAATGTCAACCAATCACAAATTACCAGCTTTTATTTTTTTTTTTACATATTTGTAGCATTCTCAGGAGTAAACCCCACTTTTAATAGTCAGAAATGAGAAAGAGAGTAGGCTTGGGAGATTGAGAATACACACTCGTAGGATAAGTATGCGCATACATCCTTATCATTAAGTACCAAGCCTGCTGGTGTAGGTGATCATTTCTCGCCACACCTTTCGATCTCGACAGTTATTTATAATTTCTGTTGTTGAACTTCTGCCAAGCCATTCTCTTAAGATATCTGCTATCTTTTCTCTTTGCTTCCTTCTATCTCTTCGTCCCTCAATTTTCCCAGTTGTTGCACTATATTCCAGCTCTTATTCTCATTCTATCCTATCTATTGTCCTTTCGAGCCGAAGACGGCACATAGGGCAGGACAACAATCTCAAAAACAGAAACCTTGCGTGCCAAAATGACACATATTGCAGAGATCACTGCATCTAAAACACAAAAACTCTAGAAACAGAAATCATGAATATCGCCAAAAATAAACAGAACATCAACATAACTATAGAAGGCAGACAACTAAAACAAGTAGAGGAATTCAAATACTTAGGAAGTTTAATGACAAACGATAATTCTCAAAAAGCAGAGATAGAATCAAGATGCAACAAAGCTTGTCAAATCATCGGACAGTTATCACCACTATTGTCCAACAAGGAAATAACTCTGGAGGCAAAATGAGCACTATACAATACAATCTTCATCCCAACGTTGTGCTACCAATGCCTGACCTGGACCCTAGATGCAAGAACAATAAGAAAAATAACCTCTACAGAGATGAAATGTGTTAGACGAATGACAGGAAACAGTTTGAGAGATAAGATCAGAAATGAAGAACTGAGAAAAAAGCTAGGAATAGCCCCCGCCATAGAATATATAAGGAAACAACAGATAAAATGGTTTGGCCACGTGACAAGGCAGAAAGAACAAAACACAACACAACGAGCCTTCAACAAACGTTGTGAGAACACCAGACCCAAGTGTCGACCACGAAAAAGATGGATCGATGGAAAATTAGAAGCACTAGGAAACATAACAACAGCAGAGGCGAACAGAAGAGCAAAAGACCGCAAATTATATATCCCGTCGACGTTGAAAGGCAGATGAGGAAGGAAAGAGGAAGAAGAAGACTGCTTCTAAAATATATGGCTGTTTCCATAACAATACCTTTTACAATGACAGCTTGTCAAGCCATCGATCGATCTCCTTAGTCGCTTCTTACGACATGCCTGGAAGGTCATAGTGTCACTATTCTATACTTTCCTCATAATGAGGCCCCGTTACATGACCAAAAACTTATGATTGTTTCTACCTAATATTCTAAATTAGTTCTCTATTTGCTTTGACCTCTTTCAGAACGTTTTCATTACTCTTCTTCATTGTCAATGGTATTCTCGACGTTATTTTGTAAAACCACATTTCTACAACATTCGGTGATTTTCTTATCTGTTGCCCTCTTGTCTATGATTCACATCCACATGTTAAGACTGGCTCTACATAACATTTAAGAACCCTTTTTATTTTTCCTATTGTCAAAAATATATTGCAGAACATCTTCCTCATTTTTTGTAAGGATGCTTTTGTATGAGCCATCTTGCATCTCACCTCTGTTTAAATGTACCATCTGACGTTAACAATATTCCCAGATATTTAAATTAATTTACCTGTTTTAATATTTTTCCACTTTCACATACACATACGCATATTTGCATACATATCAAGTATATAAGGTAATCAATTTTCTTAGTTTATATTATTTAAAAAAAAAAATGTTTCCCCCCTTTTTCTTTATTGACAGGCTGGCCTACAAAACCGACGTGCACACAGGCAGTAACCAAAAACTACGTGGACTACATTTGTACAACAGTCAATGTGTACCCTGGCGTAAATGTTTCAATTCACAGAAGAAATGTTGGTGTTAAACTTAAACTTAATGCAAAAACGTAGTATACACTGTATCACGTCCTAACAATACATATTACTGTATAGCAAAGAATAGTAGAGTATCATATAGATTAGTGCAGTGTAGTACAGTGTAGTATATTATAGCGTTATTTGGTTATGGAAGGCCTCGTTATCACTGCAAACGAATATAAATCCATAATTGCTCAACCGCCCGTGCCAGCGTAATCATCCGAATTAATATCTCATCTCCCAAACAAAAAAGGTATATGTAGTACCCATCGTAGCAGTCTCAGCACACGCCCAAAGACATTTATTTTGTCAAAAATTGATTGCATATTATCTTACTCGTTTTTTTTTGGAATGCTGCTTTTGCCTGAGCCATTTTCCATCTCACCTATGTTGTACATCTACCATCTGAAGTTAATAATGTTCCCAGATATTAAAATTAATTTACCTGTTGTAATATTGGTCCAACTGTCTTTATTGGCACACTGCGGTTATGTCTTTTTCTTTGTTATTATCATTACTTCTGTTTTATTGTTATTAAGGCTGCCGATTTATTTTTGCTTCCTTTCATTGTAATGTATAACATTTATTGTAAATCATTTTCGCTCTTAGCGATTAAGACTATATCACCATCATAACCTAGATTATAATTTTTGTATGACCTCCAATTGTTATTCGAGGCATGCCCTTATGGATCTTAAAATAATCTCACCATGCAAATTAAACAAATCTGGTGACAGCACACAACTTGTCTAACACCCTGTTTCATTTGTGAAAACATCCCCAATTAATTTTCCGTATAATTTAGTATAGTATGGTAAATTGTAGTATACAATAGCATAGTGTAGTATAATGCAATGCATTATTATATATTGCAGTATTGTATAATGTAGTGTGATATATTGTAGTACAGTTTAGTACAGTACAGCATCGTATGGTATGGTATTGTTTGGTATGGTATGACATAGTATATATAGTATAATGTGGTATGCTGCCACGAGTGTGACCTGGCATTGCAAACCATATCATATTACATTAAATTAAATTATAGTATAATATAGATTAGTATTGTGCAGTGTACACAAGTGATGTGTAGTGTAGCGAATCATAGTATAGTATAGTATAGTATAGTATAGTATAGTATAGTATAGTATAGTATAGTATAGTATAGTATAGTATAGTATAGTATAGTATAGTATAGTATAGTATAGTATAGTAGTATAGTATAGTATAGTATAGTATAGTATAGTATAGTATTGTATTGTATAGTATAGTATAGTATAGTATAGTATAGTATAGTGTAGTGTAGTGTAGTGTAGTGTAGTGTAGTGTAGTGTAGTGTAGTGTAGTGTAGTGTAGTGTAGTATAGTGTAGTATAGTATAGCATAGCATAGCATAGCATAGTAAAGCATAGTATAGCATAGCATAGTAAAGCATAGTATAGCATAGCATAGCATAGCATAGTATAGTATAGTATAGTTTAGTATAGTATAGTATAGTATAGTATAGTATAGTATAGTATAGTATAGTATAGTATAGTATAGTATAGTATAGTATAGTATAGTATAGTATAGTATAGTATAGTATAGTATAGTATAGTATAGTATAGTATAGTATAGTATAGTATAGTATAGTATAGTATAGTATAGTATAGTATAGTATAGTATAGTATAGTATAGTATAGTATAGAATGGTACGGTACGGTACGGTATGGTATGGTATGGTATAGTATGGCATAGCATAGTATAGTATAGTATAGTATAGTATAGTATAGTATAGTATAGTATAGTATAGTATAGTATAGTATAGTATAGTATAGTATAGTATAGTATAGTATAGTATAGTATAGTATAGTATAGTATAGTATAGTATAGTATAGTATAGTATAGTATAGTATAGTATAGTATAGTATAGTATAGTATAGTATAGTATAGTATATATAGTATAGTATAGTATAATATAATATAATATAATATAATATAATACAATATTATTTAATATAGCGTAATGTTGATGTGATGTAGATTAACGTAATGTAACGCAACGTAACGTAACGTAATGCAATGTAATGTATCGTAACGTAATGCAATTTAATGCAACGTAATATAATGTTATGTCATGTAGTGATGTGTTATTTTGTTTTGTATTGTATTATAGTATAGTATAGTCATCGTCGAATTAAGACCCTCAGAGACCATAAGCACCTAAAAGTTATGCCCCCCCCCCCCCCCCCCGCCTTTTTTCTTAATATTCCCCGTATTTAAAATATAGGCAATAATACATTTTTGTTATTGAAATTAATCCAAACTGATAGTAATGTGGACAATAGTGTCGAAGCTTAAATACACAAACTATTGTGTCGAGACTTAAATACCCAAGCTATTGTGTCGTAACTGAAATACCCAAACATAAATCTGCGTGTCAAATACTTGCATCCAATGGAGTTGTCGCGAAGCCGTGGCGCAGCTGTCGAAAAGTTGACTGCTTTGTGACTTCCGCCTCCACATTATCATAACAACCGACATCTTGACACTTTCAGTGAACTTTTACATTTTAGGATGGCCCTCGGAGGCTTGTGACTCTCAAAGTAACCTCTGATCAGCTTGATCTCTCCTGAGTTTCAAATAATGGTGTTCATTTCATGACTTTGACCTGTCGTGTAAATTGTTTATCAAGCTATTTACCTGATGATTCAAGCCATGTGTTGACTCACACTTTCACAACAACTATAAAATTTCCATTCTCACTAACACTTGTGTCTGACTACTACCCTCCTTCATCCCCACCTACTCGTCCACTAACAGCTAGGAAAATTTTCATTCGCACATCATTCCAATGCCTTTGTAGTTACTGTCAGTAACTACTGTCTTGTCACTAACTATTGGCGTCTGTTATATCACTGTTATAAGCTGCTAAGAAATGGGTACCGGCTTATTTACCTGACCCATGCTTTACTTTGACTGTTACATTTATATTGTCTTGGACACGCTGAAGTTCGTTGCAATGAGATAGCTGATAGGTTAGGTTGGTGGGGTCTGCCATTTTGCACAAAACTTTAACAATGGATTGTATGACTTTGTGATGACTTTAATAGAACACCTCTCACAGGATGGCGGCAGAGGAAGCTGGGGATAATCGACATGTCGCCACAAAGGACGAAACCAGGGAAAAACAGAAGACGAACACTTCAGTGGTTCTGGAACAGGCAGCAGAGCTTATGATGAGCTTGGGAATGACATAAAATAAGACTATATCATATATTCGTATCTTTAATCACACGTTTGCAAATAACAATCTAGCATATGACGCTGACAACAATGTTATTAATAAACAATTTGGTACATTTATCATTTTATAAAATGTATAACATCCTTTGCTTTATTTTATAATCAGACGGATTTTCGTAAAGATGATATCGACAAGTCTAACTCAAACTGCAGTGTGGGAACCTATGGAAGTGGAACGTTGGGTGACTATTCTGCAATATGTAGAATTCGCGTTCCAATGAAAATATGATACCTGAGAGCTATGTCTATGTGGAGATGGTTCCTGATGCAATATATGTGTCAAAAGTCAACAGATCAGCAGCTGTCAGTAATGACATCATCACACACTTAAGTGAGTCTCCCATTTCCCAGCTATCTATACGTAAAATTGTCAAATAATTGTTCAAAATCCTTTAACAAATAATTCAGCATTTGATATGAAATAAAAATAATACTTTCTTTTATTAAACAAAAATGAACTCATTTGGAAATTAAATCACAAATTCATGTCATAAGAATGTACGCCCTCGGGTTGGTTTTAGTCCTACTCTTGTCGTAGTTTCTCAATATCTCATTTTTTTAGTGAATATTTGAAACGTCGTAGGTCGGGTTTATCCATTAGATAAATAATGACGATCATTTAATGGCAGCAAGATAGCAAGTCGCCGTTGATCTTTAACAATGAAACCATCAACTGTTAAATCTTTTAATTGTAGTTGAAGCAAAATATTTCATATTTATTATTAAGTAAATATTGTTTGAATATTGCAAATAAAAATACTTATTATTTGTATTTAGTTTACGTATTCTTACAAATATATATATGGCCCTTTTCGTCTTGTCAGACGGTCTAATGGAGGCTATTGCGTATTTTTTGAGGTATTGTTTTTGCCGAACAGCTTCTCTCGTGGCTAATTCTACCAATGTTTGACAAACACACGCGGTCACATAATGAACAAGTCAGGCTCGCTGATCCACAGGGTTTACCGTCCTTTTTCATGAGTCTCTTCTCTTCTAAGTCCTGTCTTAGCACAGTCTCAAACGTTGTTATACCGTTCCTTATACATGCTCTCCATGATGTGCGATCACTTGCCAGATGTTGCCAGTCGTTTTCACAGATGGAGAAGTCTTTCAGAGATGATTTGCAGATATCTCTATATCGTAGTTTAGGTCTGCCGATTTGTCTTTTTCCGTGTTTTAGCTCACCATATAGTATTTGCCTAGGAATGCGTTTTTCTTCCATCCGTTGGACATGCCCCAGCCATCTTAGCCTTCGACTTCTGAGCATCGACATGATTGTTAGGGTCTTAGCACGTTGCAGGACAGTTAAGTTGGTTATTTTGTCCTGCCATTTGATGTGCATTATTTTGCGGAGACATCGCATGTGGAAGACATTTAGTCTTTTTTCCTGGTTTGAGTATGTTGTCCAGGTTTCGGATCCATATAGTAGTGTGCTAAGCACACATGTTTGATATATTAGGAGTTTAGTCTTTCGAGTTAGTTTCGTGTTGTTCCATTCTCTTTTTGTGAGTTTGCCGAAGGTCGTAGCTGCCTTACCAATTCGACAGTTTATTTCTTCATCAAGAGATATGGTTTGCGTAACTGTGGATCCAAGATATGTAAATTTCTGTACTGATTCTAGTGGGCAGTCTTTTAGAGTAATAGATAGAGCTTTGAAGCATATCTCACAAATAGGAGTTTAACAAAATAATTCAGAAGTGTTAAGATCTAACAAAGCTACCTCCCCGTAATACTAACAAAAACTTTAACAAAATATCCAAAATGGTTTGGAATGGGGTTTGCATTTATCGTAGGTAAATTGCCCTTTTTGTATAAGACAGAAAAGTTAATATATTTCTTTTAAATTTATGAATAATAAAATATGATGTAATCAAGTCACTCCTATAAATGTATTATAAGTATAATCAACAATATATATATATATATATTTCTATTGCTAATATTCTTTTCTTCCTGACTTGCTTGACAGCATTGAGGAGAGAGGTTTTAACCTGACGGCTTCTGTTACCAGTCACTCAATGTTGTTATCTTTGAACACTTCTAAAACCATCTTCACACCAACATTTGCTACCAATGTCAAACATGGCCATTGAACTAAAACAAAATTACAGAAGATCACGACATCCGATCGGTCCGATCAGCCTTACATTGATACCCGAGCTATTTCAAGGAAAGAAAAACTGTTCTGGAGTAGTTTTCACCAAATAGATACAATTTTGTTGTTGGCAAAATAAAATAAAAATATGTATAACACAATATGCCAAGGCCGCCTCATTTGCCTCTCTTTATTGATATGACACTCGTTTCATGTGTCCCATCTCTCCTTGTATAAAGTTACTTCGTCAATAATTGCGTTGTTTTTTGTCGCAGATGTTCAAGTATTAACACTTTTTCCTGTCTGGACAGTTGTTTATATATTCTATAGTAAACAAACACAGTTCGAACAGAGGAAGGACTGAGCGAATGTTTCCCAATAGAAACTGGGGTTAAACAAGGATGTATTTTATCGCCCTTGTTATTTGGAATTGTTATGGACTTCATAATGAAGAAATGCTGCACTGGTAATAAAGGCATCGAATGGATACAAGGAGACCATTTGGAGGACCTCGACTTTGCTGATGACATAGTTCTCATCAGCAGTCAGATAAAAACGATGCAGGAAAACACAAATGAACTATCATCAATAGCCAGCAAAATTGGGCTTGAGGTCAATCATGAAAAGACTAAAGTCATGAAAAGTTTAATTCCAACAAGTGACAAAATATACATGGAAAACAAACCAGTAGAAGAGATCGATCACTTTATCTATCTTGGAAGTCACATTGATCGAGAAGGG
The DNA here is from genome assembly GCA_032433765.1 of Megaustenia siamemsis. NCBI lineage: Eukaryota > Metazoa > Mollusca > Gastropoda > Stylommatophora > Ariophantidae > Megaustenia > Megaustenia siamemsis. The sequence goes on along the minus strand of JAVIAB010000047.1, from coordinate 18,699,003 downwards.
GATACGAGCAAAGAAATTAGAATCAGACTGGCTAAAGCAGCAATGTCTTTCAGAAGCCTTGAAAAGTTGTGGAAATCAAAACTCATTAGCACAAACACAAAACTTAGGCTATTCAAATCAAATGTACTATCAACCCTTACGTATGCGTGTGAAAGCTGGAAAACAACAAGAGATATAGAAACAAAGTTGAACGCATTCGAAAATAAATGTCTAAGGAAAATACTTGGTATAGAATGGAACGAATTCAAAACAAACGAGGAAATTAGAGAAATCGCCAATCAACCACTAATATCTTCAGTAATAAAGAAAAGACGATGGTCATACGTTGGACATGTGATGAGAAGAGATAATAATCGAATAGCAAAGCAAGCCCTCATATGGGAAACAACAGGTAAAAGAAAAAGAGGAAGACCCAGGGAGACACTGAGAAGAACATTGATGAGAGAGGCAAGAGCAGCAGGAATCGGCTCCCTCAATGAGATAGAACTGCTTGCACAGAACAGAGACAGATGGCGAGATTTAATAAAATATCTTTAAAAGAAAACTGCTAGAACAAAAATTCATATAGGAGAAGGTGTATCTTGGTCTACGCCCTATGGGCCGGTTACGGCTCGAAAGGTCAATAGATAGATAGAAACAAACACAATCAAGTTAAGATTAAACTTTCTGATTTCTATCTATCTATCTATCTATCTATCTATCTATCTATCTATCTATCTATCTATCTATCTATCTATCTATCTATCTATCTATCTATCTATCTATCTATCTATCTATCTATCTATCTATCTATCTATCTATCTATCTATCTATCTATCTATCTATCCATCTATCCATCTATCCATCTATCCATCTATCCGTCTATCCGTCTATCCGTCTATCCGTCTATCCGTCTATCCGTCTATCCGTCTATCCATCTATCTATCTATCTGTCTATCTATCTATCTATCTATCTATCTATCTATCTATCTATCTATCTATCTATCTATCTATCTATCTATCTATCTATCTATCTATCTATCTATCTATCTATCTATCTATCTATCTATCTATCTATCTATCTATCTATCTATCTGTCTATCTGTCTATCTGTCTATCTGTCTATCTATCTATCTATCTATCTATCTATCTATCTATCTATCTATCTATCTATCTATCTATCTATCTATCTATCTATCTATCTATCTATCTATCTATCTATCTATCTATCTATCTGTCTGTCTGTCTGTCTGTCTGTCTGTCTGTCTGTCTGTCTGTCTGTCTGTCTGTCTGTCTGTCTGTCTGTCTGTCTGTCTGTCTGTCTGTCTGTCTATCTATCTATCTATCTATCTATCTATCTATCTATCTATCTATCAATCTATCTATCTGTCTATCTATCTATCTATCTATCTATCTATCTATCTATCTATCTATCTATCTATCTATCTATCTATCTATCTATCTATCTATCTATCTATCTATCTATCTATCTATCTATCTATCTATCTATCTATCTATCTATTGACCATTCGAGCCGTAGCCGGCCCATATGGCTTAGACCAAGATACTCCTTCTCTTATCAAATTTTTATTCTAGATGTTTTCAATTCTTTTAAAGATATTTTTTTTCAAATCTCGCCATTAGTCTCTGTTCTGTGCAAACAGTTCTATCTCATTGAGGAAGCGGATTCCTGCTGCTCTTGCCTCTCTCATCAATGTTCTTCTCAGTGTCTCTCTGTGTCTTCCTCTTTTCCTCTTTCCTGTTATTTCCCACATGCGGGTTTACTTTGCTATTCGGTTATTATCTCTTCTCATCACATGTCCAACATATGACCATCGTCTTTTCTTTATTTACTGAAGATATTAGTGGTTGATATTCTTAAGTAAAACGTTCAAATAGTATTCTATCTTTCTTGAATTAAATGTCGCAGGTGTTCCGACAATTGTTATCAACAAGCGTAACTGTCCTTTTGGTCCTGGAGTTCGTGGTAAATCTATCCAGATTGGGACAGAGGCGACTTGTAAGTGTGAGATCTTGACAAATGGATTCCCTCCAGGATTTGCTCGCTGGTTCACAAAAGACAACAAAATTGTTGGAGTTGAGGATTTCGTTGACAAGTCATCAACTTTAACCGTATCATATGACATTTCAGGTACAAATTGATTATATTTTGTAAATGTTTTTGTTGCTTTATATTTTTCCTATAAGCTCTGAACGCACACAAAAAAACCGTATGTTCGTATAAAAACGTATCACAAAAGGTTGAACGTACCTCTCAGAGATTCAAACCATCAATTTCTCTTTCTCCTGTGTCAGATGTCTCTAAATTATCATCGACGTGCTCTTTCCACAACAATACTGAGCGGTGTTTGGTTTAAACCCTTTTCTTTGCTGGTCAACAGATCATAGCGCCTCTTCCATGACCACAAAGAAGTAAAGAAGTAAAGTACCCCCCTCAAAGCCAAGTGTCGTATAGGGAATATTGTGTTAGTGACAATACATTTTACAGATCTTCGGCACATGATTTTTGGGGTCATGTAGTCGGTATTATGCTCGTGCTGCTTCACTTTCCCAGAAAAAATCCGGTACCCATTTAAGGATGGGTGAACCCGGAAGCTGTCGGTTTGGATCGAACCCTACCCCTTCTCCTTTGTACCACAAAGAAGCCAGATAGAACAACTCGGGATAACAAACTCTGAGGTTTCATCAGTAAGAAGCTGTAGGACAAGTCAACCAGGAAGTTAAGTTTATTATCATCATGTACCATACTGGTTGGCGTAGGCGATCATGTCCTTCTACAATCTTCTATCTATATTGCATCGTATCAGTTCTGTTGTTGACTGCTTTTCATTGCCATGACACTAAGCTATCCAGTATTTTCTCTCTTTGTCTTCTGTAATCTCTCTTTCCTTTTATTTTGTCAGTTGTAACAAATATTTCAACTTTCCTCTTCTCATGATATGCGCGAAAAATGTTGATTTCAGTGGTACATCTTCCATCTGAAGTTATTATTGTGCCCAAGTGTTTGACGCGTTGCACTTGTTTCAGATTTGCCTTGTTTATTTTTATGTTGCATGATTGTGATGATCGTTTCTTTAATGTGACTGTTTTCATACTATTCAGACTGAGACCTTTTTTTGTTGCTTTCTTTTACTATTATGTCCATCATTTCTTGTAATAATATTATACATATGTTAAAATGACAATGTTAAATTGTGTTTAACAAAATAACCAAATAATAAAAAAAAAAAGACCAAAAAAAAAATTGTGGGCCTGTTGTTAAAGTTATCTTTAGACCAATTCAAGGGAATTAGGTCAGGTAATTCTACGGTCAGAGGTTTGAGAGGGTGGTTTAACCCAATGCTACGGTGTGGCGAGAGTAAGGTGATTAACGATTACTTAAGCAACTAATAATAATCTAGCAAGGCATTTTGTATAAATGAGAATATGGCCAGTGCAACATAGTCATTTCTCCTGATGTTGAACTAAAGGTAAAGGCAAAGTACGAGACTTGAACCGGCGTCTTAGCACGCGAGTTTACACCCATATGTGCTCGGCCGCCTATCCAGAAATGTTCAGATATTTCTGTATAGTGTCGCCTCAAGCATCAAACTCAGATGCGAAGCGACATTCCTCACCTTCCCAGGATAATACCCTGGTACCCATTTCTGCCAACGGCTGGGTCTACCGTGGGGGTATTTTTTATTTTTTTTTTTTTTCCAACCACGAGTACAATTCACACTGCTCCCAGCGGGATGTTGAACTGTTAAGATGGAAAAGCGAAGAGTGAGAGAGTGAGAGAGAGATAGAGAGCTGCGTTAAGACGGTAATTTATGGAAGGTGGCCATATATTGACCATGTGATGGACATGTGACGTGAGGAGACAAGAATAGAAATCCTAAAGCAAACCGCCAAATGTGGTCTCATCATCAAGTACCAGGCCTAGTGGCGTAGGTGATCATGTCTCTCCACAATTTTCGATCTCGGCAGCTATTTATCATTTCTGTTGTTGACCTTCTGCCAAGCCATTCTCTTAAACTGTCTGTTATTTGTTTCTCTTTGCTTCCCTCGATCTCTTCGTCCCTCAATTTTTCCAGTTGTTACAATATATTCAAGTTTTTCTCTTCTCATTACATGGCTAAAAAAATGATGATTATCTCTTCCTAACATTGGAAATTAGCTCTCTTTTTGCTTTGACCTCGCTCAGAACCTCTTCATTACTCTTCTTAGGTGTCCATGGTAGCCAACCTTCGTTGCGGAGATGACACTCGATGATGATGTTGATGAATTAAAATAGCGAGAATTGCTGTGTGTTTACAGTTAGTAAAGTCACCATACGGCAAGTGAAATTGAAGAAATAACTTTTTTTTCTAACATAATAAAAGATGATGTATATAAGGTAGAGACAAATATAAGAGTAAACTGACAATGCTCAGAGTAGAACAAGAGAACCTAAAGAGAGTGTGCACCAACATGGGGAAAAAGATTGATTGAATGACGAAACTAGGAGGTCAAATTTCGATACTTAGGCAGCACAAGATGATGATCCTGACCTAAGCAGTCATCGAAGATTTGCTTTCAGGAATGATATTTTTTTTTTCCTTTTGGAAGGGGAGTATTTCAAGACGACTACTCTTTTAAATAATGACATCTTTATTGACAGTTAATATGAAACTTGTTGAATGTGATGATGAACAACAATGAGCCATGTGACAACAATTTTGCTAAAAGTTATACAAGGAAGGATTCAGGATAAAATAAATATTCAATTAGCAGAACAATGATTTGGATTTATGAAAAACAATTGGACAATAGAAGCAATATTCTACAAGAGGGCAGTTATCTAAAAATACAAAGAAGTAAATAAACCAATACATGCCTGCTTCATAGACTACACCAAAGCTTTTGACAGAATACACCATAAACAATTTATAGACTGCCTAAAAGATATACGTCTAGCTGACACAAATATGCATTTAATATGTAATTTATACTGGGAGCAAACAGCAAAATAACATATAATAAAGAAGAACTCTACACCCATTAATATAAAAAGAGGAGTAAGAGATTTTTGGGAGCATGTTAAAAGACACAGCAGCCTATTAAAAGTAATATTGGAAGGGAAAATGCAAGTTCAAAGAGGCAGAGGCAGACTAAAACTAATATGGACGAGTAACATCAAAAGAGGGACAAGTCAACCTATCACAACAACCTGCACAATCAAAGCAAGAGACAGAGTGGAATAGCACTCCATGGTAGCAATCTTCGATGCTGAGACGGCACTCACTCGTGACGATGGACATGAAATGTAAATAACAAAAAAAGTAAATGGCTCTAAAAGATCATTATCAACAAGAATACAGAATAGTGTTTTGTCTTTACCTTCTCCAATACAGATCCAAAGCCAGAGTACACGTGCAAGCCGGTTACTCCACTAAGAACGCAGACGCTTAATGTAACAATCTTCAGACCGTCCTTCCACTGTAAGTAACTTCCACATAATATAAACATTTGTGAACGTTCATGTGACAGCATATTCCAGGTAAAACATATGTTGTGATATATTATTGGAGATGTACACGTTTTGAGCACTGTATCTGTGTCCCAGTTTTCGTATTCATAGTAGGATTCGCCAGCTTTGACCTATGACGAAGTCCCTAGAGACTAGGACGTAAATTTTACGTGTTAATACATTTTTCCTTGGCACCCGTATGCACAGGGGACCCTCGCCGCACAGGCGGATAACTAGATTCGGAGGTACTCATATTTTTTTCCATAGATGAGTAATTGACGTTTCAAGCTGGGTCTCGCTGCTGAGACCAGGGGTGGTTGCCATGGGGAGAAATCATTTTTAAAAAATTCCAGCTGATGCTGCCGGGATTTGAACCCACAACTTCTCTGTCTCGAGGCCGGTGCAAGAAGTCTCTAAAAACAGTGAATTTGTACATTTCGTAGTTGATCTTAGGCCCAAAGAGAGCTCAGTTGTTATTGAAATGGATAACACAAGGGAAAGAGGTCAAGTTTGAATCTGACCGATATGGGTTCCATGTTCACCCAGTCTTAAATTGGTACCGATTATTCTGGGAAAGAAAGGTGGTACGGGCGTAATACTGTCCACTTTACCTCTAAAATAGTGTCGACAATCTATAACAAATATGGGCACTTGCTAACATCATATTCCATAAACGCCACATTAAGTCACGTGGTTCTCTCCCTTTTTTATACTTGATCTTGTTAGAGGAAGCTATTTCTACTTTCTGTAAGAACTTCAAGAATGGGCAACCTTTCTTAAAGGAAAAATTGAAAAAAAAAGAAAAAATGGTATGTTAGAAGCTTTACGTGATTAGTAGACGACACAGATTCGAACGACGTTTAGGCTCAATAGGCCTTCAGCAGGAACAAACAAACAACATACACACACAGATATGTGAATAAATAAAACTAATCCTACATAGCTAACTAGTAATGAAACATCAAAAACAAAATAATCGAAATATGTTGACTTCCCTGTGTGTCGCGGACTGTGGTCAGGCTATGAAAGGAATTTCTCACGGGTGTAGCTGTAATTTATACCCTGTGGTCAGAGGTGAAGGGTTCTAAAAATACACGAGTGGGGGGAAACGCTATATAGGTACGTCGACTACAAAGGCACAGGCAATATCTGAAAGTATCTAAGGGCCCATAAATACATGTATACACACACACAGATGCGTGTATACATATGTACACGTGCAAGAAGACGTGCACATACTAATACATATCAACACACACATACATATACACACACATTCATGTGTAAGCATACAAGCAAGCACACATATACATGCATGTATATGCGTATACATATATATACCAATACCCGTGCCTATGAACACATACATGCATGTGCACATCTATACGGGAACAATCATATGTTTGGAAGGGTTCACACCGGGGTCAGTGTGCAAACTCGAAGGAGAAAGAATAGAACAGTAGAATGACAGGTACTCAAAAGGCGGAAAGAGTGAGATGTATGAGAGTGGGGTGCAATAAAAACATATGAGGGGTAAGTAGCGCAGAAAAAAAGTATATAGGAGAACACCGAAGTGCCTCAACGGGGACTAGGGGAGAAGAACTAAGAATAGCGTGGCATAGTAGATAGACTAAAGAGCCACAACATGGGTGGTAGAAAGGGCTCTGCAAGAGGGAAGGAGCAGCCGAAAGGAAACTATGTGTATGAGTGTGATACATTCATGCCCCGTGGGGTCAGCGAACCATACTGGACTATGAGGCGATTTTCCAAAGTATATCGGCTGCAGTCGCCAGAGTGACAGAGGACAATACCAGTGACACGGATGTCGTTTTTGCCCTTGTGATCTGGGGAGTTGAAATGGGAAGACACTGGAGTGCCAGTATTCTGTTGGACATCTCGTAGATGTTCACAAAATCTTTCCGCTAATCTTCTACCAGACTCGCCAATATAGGTCATGTGTCATCGTTGGCATATAATGGCATAAATGATGTTGCGGGACACACATGTGAAGCCATGCTTGATCTGGAACCGTCCATTGGGGAATAAGACCGAGTCAGTAGGGAGCACATAGGCACAGGTGATACAGTTACGACCACAAGGGGCCGTACCGAAGTGTTGAGGGTAGGAGCGAGGGAGATGGCTCCTAACCAGAATGTCACCCAAATTCCTGTCGCGCTTGAAAGCGATCATCGGGGGATCTCTAAAAAGTAGACGGGTAGTGGGATCAGAGAGGAGAATGGAACGGTAGCGGCTGAGTATCCTCACAGCAGCTAAGTTGTGAGGATGATATGTGAGGGTGAGTATAGTTCTCTCAGGGGGGGGGCGGTCGGAAGGAGTGAGTGCCTCGGGACGGGTGATAAGGAGGACCCGCTGGAGGGCAGACTGGAGGATCGAGTCTGGATAAAGCCAGCGGCTGAAGAAACCTAACATGAGGTGAGCCTGTCGGAGGAAATCTTTGTCATCCTGGCAGATGCGACGGAGACGCAATAACTGTGAGAATGGAATAGAGTCGCGACAAGAAGGTGAATGGGAGGAAGTATAGAGAAGGTAGCACTGGGCGTCTGTGGGTTTATAGAAAACCGAGGTGTGGAGTCCAGAAGTACCCAAAGAAACAATAAGATCTAGGAAGGTGACAGAGGAAGTGGATATACAAGATATGATCTTGATAGCTTTGTGATAGCTACCAATGTAGTCGATTAACCTGGAGAGGTCATCCTCAGGTAGATCGTTGAGTCCGAAGCAGTCAGCAATGTACCGAAGGTATATGATGGGAAGAGGACATTGATATGAATTGCGAATTTGGTACTCCAGGTAACCCATGAATAGGCAAGCATAGCTAGGGCCCATCTTGGTGCCCATGGCTACTCCACTGACTTGGTCATAGAAGTTACCATTAAACTCAAAGGTGTTGAGGTTGAGTACAAGCTCAGTAAGGCGGAGAAGAGTTGCAGTATCAACAGAGGGGTGTTGTCTCTGGTCAAGAAAGAAACGCAGAGCCAGGAGGCCGTCGGAGTGAGGAATAGAGGTCTAGAGGGAGCAAACATCAAGGGTAAAAATCGGTATGAGCGACCTCGGGAGAGAGATATCCACTATATCCACTTCCTCTGTCACCTTCCTAGATCTTATTGTTTCTTTGGGTACTTCTGGCCTCCACACCTCGGTTTTCTATAAACCCACAGACGCCCACTGCTACCTTCTCTACACTTCCTCCCATTCACCTTCTTGTCGCGACTCTATTCCATTCTCACAGTTATTGCGTCTCCGTCGCATCTGCCAGGATGACAAAGATTTCCTCCGACAGGCTCACCTCATGTTAGGTTTCCTCAGCCGCCGGCTTTATCCAGACTCGATCCTCCAGTCTGCCCTCCAGCGGGTCCTCCTTATCACCCGTCCCGAGGCACTCACTCCTTCCGACCGCCCCCCCCCCTCTGAGAGAACTATACTCACCCTCACATATCATCCTCACAACTTAGCTGCTGTGAGGATACTCAACCGCTACCGTTCCATTCTCCTCTCTGATCCCACTACCCGTCTATTTTTTAGTGATCCCCGATGATCGCTTTCAAGCGCGACAGGAATTTGGGTGACATTCTGGTTAGGAGCCATCTCCCTTGCTCCTACCCTCAACACTTCGGTACGGCCCCTTGTGGTCGTAACTGTATCACCTGTGCCTATGTGCTCCCTACTGACTCGGTCTTATTCCCCAATGGACGGTTCCAGATCAAGCATGGCTTCACATGTGTGTCCCGCAACATCATTTATGCCATTATACGCCAACGATGCCACATGACCTATATTGGCGGGTCTGGTAGAAGATTAGCAGAAAGATTTTGTAAACATTTACGAGATGTCCAACAGATTACTGGCACTCCAGTGTCTTCCCATTTCAACTCCCCAGATCACAAGGGCAAAGACGACATCCGTGTCACTGGTATTGTCCTCTGTCACTCTGGCGACCGAAGCCAATATACTTTGGAAAATCGCCTCATAGTCCAGTATGGTTCGCTGACCCCACGGGGCATGAATGTATCACACTCATACACATAGTTTCCTTTCGGCTGCTCCTTCCCTCTTGCAGAGCCCTCTCTACCACCCATGTTGTGGCTCTTTAGTCTATCTACTATGCCACTCTGTTCTTAGTCCTTCTCCACTAGTCCCCGTTGAGGCACTTCGGTGTTCTCCTATATACCTTTTTTCTGCGCTACTTACCCCTCATATGTTTTTATTGCACCCCACTCTCATACATCTCACTCTTTCCGCCTTTTGAGTACCTGTCATTCTACTGTTCTATTCTTTCTCCTTCGAGTTTGCACACTGACCCCGGTGTGAACCCTTCCACGCATATGATTGTCCCCGTATGGATGTGCACATGCATGTATGTGTTCGTAGGCACGGGTATTGGTATATATATGTATACGCATATACATGCATGTATATGTGTGCTTGCTTGTATGCATACACGTGTATGTGTGTGTATATGTATGTGTATGTTGATATGTATTAGTATGTGCACGTCATCTTGCACGTGTACATATGTATACACGCATCTGTGTGTGTGTGTATACATGTATTTATGGGCCCTTAGACACTTTCAGATATTGCCTGTGCCTTTGTAGTCGACGTACCTATATAGCGTTTCCCCCCACTCGTGTATTTTTAGAACCCTTCACCTCTGACCACAGGGTATAAATTACAGCTACACCCGTGAGAAATTCCTTTCCTAGCCTGACCACAGTCCACGACACACAGGGAAGTCAACATATTTCGATTATTTTGTTTTTGATGTTTCATTACTAGTTAGCTATGTAGGATTAGTTTTATTTAATCACATATCTGTGTGTGTATGTTGTTTGTTTGTTCCTGCTGAAGGCCTATTGAGCCGAAACGTCGTTCGAATCTGTGTCGTCTACTAATCACGTAAAGCTTCTAACATACCATTTTTTCTTTTTTTTTTTTCAATTTTTTCTCGCATTCAGCTTTACTGCAGCTTCGCATTTTTATGCATTCACTTGCATTTCTTTGCCTTAACCTTTCTTAAATTAGGTTCACGTGATTTCAATCTAACTTTGACTGGCCTCTACGGCTGAATTTGTCTTTAGTAAGCTCTAACAAGTCAGCTTTGTTCATGTTAAGAGTCCGCGTGGTAGGTTTACTATAATGTTTCTATTATATAACAAATGAAAATGGTGGAGGGTGTTATGTCTTCCTTTGTTTCGCCTGCTGAAGTCTGTCTCGTCAAATCAGATAACTTGGTAAACTATATGTTCTTCATTCGGAACACTTGACCTAATCATATTTGGCATTTCTGGACAATTGTTCGTGTTTTAAGAATGTAAAGGCAATACCAATCTAGCAATTTAATTATGTATAAACTATATCCATATAAATCACATATAATGGTAGAAAAAAAGTAAAGGGCCCCGTCACGCCAAGTGGCGAATAGAGAATAGGGTGTTAGTGACCATAATTTGTATAGCCATCCGGCACATGCTTTTTGAGGTAATGTGGTTGGTGTTACGCTCTTGCCACTTTACTTTCCCAGAAAAAAATTCTGGTACCCAATATTTAAGGCTGGATGAACCCGGAAACCGTCGATCAGAATCGAATCCGACTTCTTGTCCTTTGTAGTCCAGTTCAGTAACCACTGAGCTATCGCTGCTCCCATCTTCTGCCAAAGCTATTCTCTTTAACTGTCTGTTATTTTTTTTCTTTTTACTTTCCTCTATCTCTGTCTCTCAATCTTGTTAGTTGTCACAATATATTCTAGCTGTTCCATTCTCATTACATGGCCAAAACAATCATAAATGATTTTTCCTAAAATTGGAAATTAGCTCTCTTTCAGTTTTTGCCTCTTTCATTACGTTATCATTACTTTTCTTAGCTGTCCCTGGCATTCTCAACATTCTTCTGTAAAACCACATTTCGACAATTAACGCAATGAGATATTATGTAGTTCAGGTAAAATATTCGCTCAAGACAGTGATGTTTGTTACTAAGGAATCATTTGTTTAATAATAAAAGTCTGCTAAGTCTTAAAGCTTTGATTATTTATCTCTTATCGGTTCTGATGGTTCAAAATCACGAAAAAAACATGATTTCATTTTTCATAAAAAGCTAATTTAAAAAAAAGAATTTTAATTCGCCGATTACTTAATCCGAATGTCACTGTGGTTTTCACGTGACTATTGATACTACATGTGTATAACGGAGAAGGGGAGTCCTTCCACTATTTTATGAAAGGGGTCATTTTTGTGATTTGAATCGGAATTTTTTTCGGTGCCGCCACTAATGAAATAAATTAGTTCCATAGTAGAATTAGAATATATACTAAGCATCCATGTTTACAAACAGGTAGTAAATTTGGAATACTTGGTTACAACTGGCAAAATACAAGGAAAGAGAGGTCGCGGACGACAAAGAGAGAAATACTGCATAGCTTGGTTTCATGGCATTGAAAACAGTCAATAACAGAACTGATACGATGCACTGTAGATAAAAGATTGTGGAAGGACATGATCGCCTATGCCAACCGGTATGGCACATGATGATGATAAGTAAATTTGATTTTGTTTTTAACAAACAATATGTTGTTGCCGGCAATAAAATGTCCTCATCATTTTTTTACTTTGCTTATTAATTAGCCAATTGTCAAGCCCATTTCAAAATGACCGTGGACACAACCTGAACGTGACCATAATATCGCTTTATCTGGTGCTTTTTAACGTTGATTTTACAAAAAATTACGTCATAACAAAAAAAAAAAACACATAAAACAAGAAATTTAAAAAAAGAATCGTATTTTTAAAAAAATTGTTTTATAATTAACGCACAACCTTGAATGATGTATTATTGGATTACATTCGTCTATGTATATTAGCTATTATATTTAACATAATAAACCACATATTTGGAAATGTTTATCAAACTACTAATTCATTTACAGATTCAACATCTGCTACAACAAGGATAATCACAGGGTTACTTCCCATTGCTATTATTCTGGGACACGTCATTTCCACGATTGTCTCCCCTATCACTACAGCCTAACTTCACTGACTGCCCAAATAAAGGACGACTTGCTGTAGATGTTTACTTGTGAATTTAGTTTGCATGTACAGCAACAATCTTTACTGCTGACGTATTTTAATGAACGGTTATGTTTATTTTGTTTCTTCATTACATTTAATTATACACTATAACGTTTGTCCTACAAGCAACTGCTGAACAAACAATTATTGCTTTAGTCTTTAATTTTCTAAATCAAACCCATATAAGAACATATATTACAGTTATATATTGTAGAATCTTATATGTCAACAACATACAATGCTTACAAATATATATATATATATATATATATATATATATATATACATGTATATAATCATCATGTGCCATACCGGTTGGCGTAGGCAATCATGTCCCTCCACAATCTTCTATCTACAGTGCATCGTATCAGTTCTGCTGTTGACTGTTTTCCATGCCATGACACCAAGCTATCCAGTATTTTCTTTCTTTGTCTTCCGCGATCCCTCTTTTCTTCTATTTTGCCAGTTGTAACCAAGTATTCCAACTTTCCTCTTCTCATGATGTGACCAAAAAATGTTGATTGTTTCTTTCTGATGTTTTTTTATGAGCTCCCTTTTTGTGTTGGCCTCTTTGAGAACTTCTACATTGGTCTTTTTAGCTGTCCAGAGAACTTTCAACATTCTTCGAGAATTTATATCTCTGTGGCCTCTAATAGTCTTTTCACATGTTTGTCTTCTGTCCATAATTCGCCTCCTTAGGTCAGGATTGGTCAGGATTGGATTTTCATTTTATGAAATGCTATTTTGACTTATCTTTGACTTATCATTTCTTGTAGTTCATTCTCTGTCTCTGATATTAAGACTGTGACATTTGCATATCGTAAAGTATTTATATTGTGACCGTTGACTTTAATTATTTTTTGTCTACTATTGATCTCAGACGTTTGCTGTAAAGTGAAAACAAATCCGGCGACAGAACAAGCCTTGTCTGACTCATATATATATATATATATATATATATATATATATATATATATATATATATATATATATATCAGTATACATCACGATTTGACTTGCATATTAGTAAATAATTATTTATTTCAAAACAAAAATTATAACTGAGTATACACACACTAAAAGCAGGCGTTATAAATCGAGTTAAATTAGTGGCATTCCTCCAACTGGGTGCTGGTTGGAGGAAACACTAATTGTATTGACAACGAAAACCTAACTTATTTGACATGTAAATAATTTATAATTCTGTCCTGGAAAACAGCGCCAGTAACTGTAAAATAAGAAAATAAGTACTTAATGTTAGGCCCATTTAAGTAGACATCGCAATAAACGTCAAGAGAAACAATACACTTGGCTTCAAGACAATCAAGGACCAGGGCGAGGTGTGAAAAGAAAGAAACAACTTTCATCTGCTACGCATATCGGAAGAGGCTGTTAAGAAGGTTGGTGGAAACTCTTCTCCCGTGCAACGGATTAAGCGCTAAAGCCAACTTCAGTCCTTTCTCTAGTCTGTGACGGGCACGCTTCAAACTATTGGTGAATGTGTTGAGGAGAAGATTTTATAAGTATGGAGTTCGTGATATAGCCATCTTCAGTCCTTTCTCTAGTCTTTGACGGGCACGCTTCAAACTATTGGTGAATGTGTTGAGGAGAAGATCTGAGCACTACGGAGTTTATGCTATAGCCATCTTCGGTTCTTTCTCAAGTCTTCGGCGGCTTTCTTCAAACTACTGGTAAACGGCTTGAGGAGAAGATCTAAGCACTGCGGAGTTGTCCGGTGCGCAATAAAGATGATCTGTCGACTGAACTAATGAAGATTTGGGCAGCTTCTTTATGTAGGAATTCATCTTTCTGTTTTGCTGCGATAATCAGACATAGTAGTTTTTTTCTTGTTATCAAGCTATCTTATCCTTATAAGCGACAACTCGCGCTTGTTTCAGTTCTTTAAATAATTATATAAACAAAAAACTAAGATAACTAAACATTCTCTAAACGCTGGATGGGATCTACAGTTTAATAACCGTTTGAGATAATGAAGTGATAAATAAATTTGTTAGTGACTACTTTCGAATGTCAAGACATGGTTGATATCTTTGCTGCTAGGGACTAAAGGCCTCCAGCAAGTGAATTGTGTGTAATGACATCACTTATGAACACTTGCTTGTGACCTGTAACATTGTCATTTTAATAATAGATTTGTGAAAGCAAATACGTTATATTTACGGTCGTAATTTACTGCACTGCAAATTTCCACTGAGAAATAAATAAACATGATTCTTGTGTGAGTTTTAGTGTAAATATAGTCAGACTCTTTATTATGTCATAAATCATGTTCATGTGTCTTTTTTGCCTAGTGTGAACACGTTACCCCTGTTTTATCTTCCATCTTCAGTAGCATCTTCTCTCACCAACTCTCATGTCTAAAGGTTAGTAGAAAAAAACAGCGAGGCCCGGCTTGAAACGTCAGTTACTCATCGACGGAAAAAAACATGAGTACCTCCAAAGTCGGAGTTATCTACCTGTGCGGCGAGGGACTCCTGTGCACACGGCTGCCAGGGACAAAATGGATTAACAACCAAAATTCAGTTCTTAGTCTCTAGGGACTTCGTCAGAGTTGAAAGCTGGCGAACGCAACAACAACAACAAAAACAGCAACAATCACTCCAAATATGGATTGATTAAATACGCACGTTAACCGTGAACAAGCACTTCCCCCTCAAACAGAAAAACATAAGCAGATTGTTTCTTTCTGATAATTTTTATAAGCTCTCTTTGTGTGTTGACCTTTTCGAGAATTGTCTCGTTAATCCTGTTTATTCTTCTGAGAATTCTCAACATTCAGTCTGTGGCATATAATCATCTTTCTAGCTTTTTTTAAGTATCATTTTCGTAGTTGATAATCGCTACCAGATTCTTTTCTAGCGCTGCCAAGGTCGATACCAAATAAAGAGCAATAAATTGTTCTTTATTATTCGCTTTTCTGACATTTCTCATTGTATATTATATGTATATGTGACAAATAGATAAGGTGATAAGATACATCCTTGTCTAACTCAATTACCTTTAAAAACGAGATAGTGGTCTTATTTTATACGCCTACATGTTGATTTTTATAAGGTGTTCTTATCACATACCCTAGGTTCAATAGAATATATACAAAAAGCAAAAAGACAGAAGTAATGGTAACAACTTATGCGATTCAAATCAAATTTACTATCAACCCTTATGTATGCGTGTGAAAGCTGGAAAACAACAAGAGATATAGAAACAAAGTTGAACGCATTCGAAAATAAATGTCTAAGTAAAATACTTGGTATAGCGTGGAACGAATTCAAAACAAACGAGGAAATTAGAGAAATCGCCATTCAACCACTAATATCTTCAGTAATAAAGAAAAGACGATGGACATATGTTGGACATGTGATGAGAAGAGACAATAACCGAATAGCAAAGCAGGCCCTCATATGGGAAACAACAGGTAAGAGAAAATGAGGAAGACCCAGGGAGAAGAACATTGATGAGAGAGGCAAGAGCAACAGGATTCGGCTCCCTCAACGAGATAGAGCTGCTTGCACAGAACAGAGACAGATGGCGAGATTTGATAAAATATCGTTAAAAGAAAACTGCTAGAACAAAAATTCAGATATGAGAAGGTGTATCTTGGTCTACGCCCTATGGGCCGGCAACGGCTTGAAAGTTCAATAGATACATAGAATGGTAACAACAAAGAATAAGACATCACCTCAGTGCAAATTAAAGACAAGTGGAACACTATTAAAACAGGTAAATGAATTTAAATATTTGGAAACTTTGTTAACCTCAGACGGAAGATGTACAAAAGAGGTGAGATGCAGAATGGCTCAGGCAAAAGAAGCTTTCCAGAAAATGAGGAAGATACTATGCAATCAATTTTTTGTCAAAAGAAACAAGAAAAAGATTCTTAAATGTTATGTATAGCCTTATGTCTTAACATATGGATATGAATCACGGACAATAGGACAACAGACACGAAAATCACTTGAATCTGTAGAAATGTGGTTTTACAGAAGAATGGTGAGAATACCATGGACAGCTAAGAAGAGTTATGAAAATGTTCTGATAGAGGGCAAAGCAAAAAGAGAGCTAATTTCCAATATTAGGAAGAAACAATCATCATTTTTTGGCCATGTAATGAGAAGAGAACAACTGATATTTATTGTAACAACTGGAAAATTGAGGGACGAAGAGATAGAGGGTAGCAAAGAGAGAAAATACCAGACAGCTTAAGAGAATGGCTTGGCAGAAGGTCAACAACAGAAACGATAGAACTGTCAAGATCGAAAGTTGTGGAGAGATGACCACCAACGATAGTAGGCCCGGTACTTGATGATGATGATGATGATGATGATGATGATATATATATATATATATATATATATTGATATATATATATATATATATAAATATAAATATAAATATATATATATATTGTTAGTGAACTGGACTACAAAGGACAAGAGATCGGGTTCAATCCTGATCGACGGCTTCCGGGTTCACCCAGTCTTAAATTGTAATGGATTTTTATGTTGTACCCAAATAAGTGCATTGAAGCATTTAACATAGGATATAACCGGACTTAACTGTACTTCACAATATCATAAGTTAACCAAGCGATAAGTTAAACTGTCATTGACAACCAATTGAAAAGCAATTTAAGAGCTGAGTTCTGCCGACTATAAACCGTTTGCGTGATTTTTTTTTATATTACATATTTTTTAATAAAACAGGATACACATTTATGGTGCAGTATGCATGGCTGGTTAGTGGAATATATGAGTGACCATTAAGTAGGTATCGAAACCTTGTTACATATTAGAGTGACATTGATAGAAGAAGCAAGTACTCGGACACGCCTCGAGAGTGACGTGTATGGGATATAGTTTTAGTGCATGTGTTTTAGAGTTATATACATGTCTGGAGAAATGTGGTCAACACTACGACAGTGCCGTCTCCCTTTAAACAAATATCTTGCAACCATGTAAGGTCGATGTCTGGCTCTTTCTGACCACGGCAAAAAAAAAAATACAAGAGGTCCCCATGCACTCTCGCGCACGTTAAAGAACCATTGAAGCTAAAACGTAAACATGTAACAAATGTCCACTGTCCGGGCAAAAAAACTCTTAAGCAAATCGGTTCATGCTGATTACGGATATATCGGTCCTAAAGACGTATACATATATAGAGAGAGCTCGCTGTAATCTAGCTATATAGTGCATAAATGTCCACTTCGAGTTTCAATAAATCGATACAACGAATGGCGCTTTCAATATCCATTTGGACGTCCGTTTCCAAAATGGCGGATCTAGTCCACGTCCTCTCGATCGCTGCAGAAAATGCACACAGAGTCTGATTACTTTCGGATCTTCATTGCACTTTTCTGCGTAAAAGTCAAAATGAGGATATGCTTGATACATCTGTGTCGCTAAAGCGAGGTCGTAGGCCGACAACAGTCCGTTGTTGACGAATCAAGTGTTGAGAGTGAGACCTTCCACCGTCTAGACTTGATCTACATTTTACGCCACATTAGTGCTGTTCAAGACCGTTGTTGGGATTCTTTGACGCAAATTATTTCCATGTTACACATTAATGTAAACTACTTCGTCAGTCGCAGTTTTGTCTCTTTAGGGAAGTTGCTTCGTGTTGTGTTCGTCGTAGGCTGCTTACACTTGAGTAATCAGACATAAGTCTAAAGGTATCGAGATTATGAGTTTGGCGACATTGTGTGCTACGTCATCGTATTGGTTCCCTAAACCGGCCGTGCGCAAATCTTACGGTCTGCTGTTTGATGTGCAACGAGGATAATTTGACGACTGACTGTGTGTCTATATGTTCGGAATTGGAGTCATCAACGATGGCCTAACATCATCAAGTGCTATGATGATCATCATTTTCAAGAGGACGTGACTTACCGGTATATGGGGATAGGCGAGGGGAAAAAAATGAAGGCTATGCATGAAAGTGTTCCTTGTTGCAGTTTCCTCATATTACAAGTCGCATGTCTGTGTTAGTCACCTCTAGTGACTCGGGCAGACGGTGCTCGTAAACCTGAGAAGGCCGACCATCTAAGGGCAGAATCCCCCGACAGAAAAGATCAACTGCTGCCTTGCAGGAAGATTGGGGACAATCAAAGGCTAAGGAATGCAAATCTGAAAAAATGCTGACTGAAATCGGATGCACTGGGCCACTGGCGCAGAACACAGTGCAACGTTTTAACGGGTACTCAATCGGAGTGGATCTAACAGAATTAAACAGACAGATGTCTTCGTATGAGAGTCTGGACGTCCTACTCTGATTGAGTCCTGATCGCATAGAGAGAGAGAGAGAGAGAGAGAGAGAGAGATCCATTTGTGAGATACGTAGATGTGTAGAGGTGGTGGATGAGTAAGGATAAATGCATTTTTCAACAAATGAAAGTAATCTTTAAAATAAAACGAATATAAACCTTAAATTTAATTTAAAATAAAATCAAGACATTCCGTTTGACATACACTTTGTTTAAAAATTCCTAAATGTTCCTCGGACACCCCTAGATAATGTGCATCGCTTCATTGGGTATTTTCTCCGGGCTGTCAGTTTGCGTCATATACAGTTAGAATTACTAGGGCATACTCGATTGGTGCGAGGACTAGTCCCTGAAACAGAAGGGTAAGTAGCCTCTACTCGATGTTGGCAGCTGCCATGACCTTCAAGGCGGTTAACCCTTTTTGGGATTTTGTTATTACATGGTTGACGTGGTCCCGAAAACACAGGCTACGATCAAACTTGACTTCTAGATACGTCATCAACCTGTCCCTGGTCAACTTATCAACTCCCATTCGTACCATCGGTGTTTCCGTGTTTGTTTATTATCAACCGGCTGTCAAGACATAAAGCTCATATACAGGATTCATACAACTGTGACTGTCAAACATCAATTTTTAAAATTGAAATCAAACACCTGCCAAATATGAAACATTTAGAGTTCATGTTTCAGACATGGGTGCAACCAGTGCTTTACCTTATTTGTTAATATGCATGCCATTCGTGTTTGTTCTGAACTGCAAGATACCATAGAACTATAACCACAAGAATTGAGGAGAAGGATAACGATTTTATTTTAATTTTTTGGGCTTGATTTACACAGTCCTGTTTGTGGAATTTGAAAGCTCAGTAAACTTCGATCCACCCCCCCCCCCCATAAAAATGCAATTGATCCTCTTCAAAATTGACTATTTGGACAACAAAATGTCTACACAGGATACGTAGTTAATGTTCCTAGAAAATTAGATGAGTGTGTTACAAAAAACATTTTCATTGCACATTGGACAAGCCCATTAGTGCTCAAATTCCTCCGTCATATATCCCTGAAGTTGTAGCGACTAACGACACCGGTTTTGTATTGGTTGACAATTCTTCTTTGTCCTTTACCTTTTATACCCGCGTCCCCTGGCATCAAAAGGAGGCAGATTTTGTTTAAATTAGGACCTTCCCAGAGACTAAGCTTTAAGGTCGAGCCTTGCCAGTCGCAATCATTCTGAGCATAATCATTGAGTTACTAATGCCCGATATCATTCCAGTGATTCCAAGTAGCGGCCTCAATTTTCACACAAGAAATGCCATTTTCAAATTCCTTCTTACTGACATATATGGTCATGGCTCTCGACAGTGTTCCGCTTTTTCATTTCTTTATTTGAAAACATTTTCTATTAAGTCATTCACTTAAACTGGAAAACTTCCAATAAATGTATTTATATAATTTCCATTTCCCTCCTGATGCTGTCCACTTTTCTCATTTATAATTATTTAACATTCCGAAATCCTTCTTCTATTCTGTCTTTTGCTCTTCGTTTGCCTGAACTAAATTCTGAAGCATGGGAATAGCCCATTCAACAATTCATGAACACATTTACTTTTGATTTGCTTCAAAACAACCTGCTATATTGAAGTGATTTTTTGCAACCAGCCTTAGAATATCCATGACGCAAAAATATTGCTATAGTCCGTTCAGATTCGTTTGCCTAGACATTAATTTATTTTTTTCAAAAACTTATTGTTCATTTGCATTGATCTTTTGAAGTTAGGTTTAGAATACTAATGTCGCTATAAAAATATTTTTTTATCAAAGAAATGTGATCCAGTTTCAAAGATGCCTTATTTAACCTATATTTAAAAAAAGTTAATCGATATTAACACCGGCGGGATTATGTAGATGCTTACATCTCACAGCTGATTCTTTAACATATAGGCATGACTTTCACGGCTGAATGCGCACCGTCCTAAAATAGTTATGTTTCCACTATAAATTTTTATAAAGAAATGTTACATATGAAATTTCCCGTTTAGCACAAAATGACATTTTAGCCGAAACCGGAAATTATGTGACGTCAAAATCACGGCCGTAGACTCGAGTTCGAGTCATAATTCAGAGGCAAATATCAATATTTACAGAAAGGAGGCGGCACTATCCATATTATCTTCTGCAAGTCTATGTGAGAATGAATATAAAGGCAAAATATTTTACTGAGCATAACATTGCTATAAAGATTTATCAATACTTCTGCAGAGAGCGTAAAAAGGGACATCTTTATTGTTCTTTATCAAACCCTGAGAAGAGAACAATGCATATTTTAGGTTTGTGTAAACGTTCATTTGATCGAATAGTTAAAGGAAGCGGATATTTATTGCCAACAAATGCAAGAAAGCAAGGAAGGAAAGAAACGTTAGACAGTTTTGATAAGGACCTAGTAAAAAGAGAAATCTGTCGAATGTTTGATATAAACGAAGAAGTGACACTTAGAAAGTTGAAGCTTTGGCTGAAAACTAACAACGACATTGAAATATCAAAAACTTCATTATGGAAAATATTAAGAAGTGCAGGCTTCCCCTTTAGAAAGTATGCTGGTGGAAAAAACATTATTTGTGAGAAGCCACATCTAGTAGCTCTTAGAAGCAAGTATTTACGTGAAGTGAAGGAAATGCGCGAAAATGATTATGATATTGTTTATTTAGATGAAACTTGGATCAACGCTCATCATACAAATGAAAAGGAATGGCAGTTAGCAGATGGAAGTATTAAAAGATCAGTACCAAGCAGTAAAGGGCAACGTTTGATAGTTGCACATGCAGGTAGCCGACATAATGGGTTGTTGCAGAATGCTCATCTCGTTTTCATTTCAAAATCCATAGACAATAGAGACTACCACTCCGAAATGAATGGGCACATATTTAAAGACTGGATCGAGAAAAGTATCCTTCCAATATTAGATCGACCTTCTTGTCTGATAATGGACAATGCTTCATACCATAACGTAGTTAACGTAGAAGATAGAATCCCAACATCATCAAGTACAAAAGATGCAATCAAAACGTGGCTCATAAAAGAACACATACAAGTTAACGACAGCTACTTGAAACCCGAATTGCTTAGCCTTGTAAAACAGACACAACGTACAAAGATATTTAAAATAGACAAGTTAATTCAAGAACATGGCCATAGATGTTTGAGACTACCTCCATATCATGCACACTTAAATCCTATAGAACTAGTTTGGGCAAAAGTTAAAGGACACGTAGCATATACAAATAAAACTTTCAAATTATGCGATGTTGAGACACTTACAAATCAGGCTCTATCAAATATAAATAAAGACTACTGGGTAAAATGTGAGGATCATGTGTTACGACAAGAAGAGGAATATTGGAAAAAGGATGGTTTGTTGTTTGTTCAGCTGAAAGCAGTAATCGACCTATTTGACTCGTCTGATTCTGAATGATCATTACTCTGATTAAGTCTACAGATAAATAGTTTGATTTGCAAAATTTCCTAGTTGATTTGTTAAACAGTTTATTGTTCAAGACCACCCAAGCAATCAAAAATATGTTATAAGCAAACCAACAACCATTACTTTGAATGGAAGCCTGCTTGAGTCAGTACAGAAGTTCCGCTATCTTGGATCCACTATTACAGCCACACTTTCCTTAGATGAGGAAATAAATGTACGTATTTGAAAGGCAGCGACAACATTTGGGAAACTCACACCAAGAGCATGGAACTATATCAAATTGACTCTACGAACAAAAGTTCTATATATAATTTAAAATTTGTATACTTGCCACCAAGTAAAATTTTATGGACACGCCTATGGGTCATCGTTGCACTAGATTACTGTAAAACATTTTGATTAGGGTCAAAATAATAGTTACATGGGCAAAGATCAAAGGAATTCGCCGCTTTAAGAAAACCGTTATAGCTAGACATCGAGTAACACATATGTTCTCGTGACATGGACATTTTAACACCGTATGCCAAAAATCATGTGAAATCATCAAGAACTTTTTGAATTATAAATCATAACATCTCGGCAAACGAATCTGAACGGACTATAATCTTTATTCAACAGATACATCCGATTTTGCACATCGGCTAATTCCTTTATTGTTTTAGGACCATTGCAAATTCGTTGATTCAAATTTTAGAATACGGTAATCATGTTAATTTCCAATTGAGTTCTTTCCAGAGGCGTATCTATATATAATACTTTTATAGACCAAGTAATTGTGTGTGTTGCCCGTTATGTGTAATCGCAAACATTGCTGATTCCAATTTGCTACAGTTAGTCTTGACCTTCGGTTACCCCAAATTAAATATTGGGAGACGCATTTTGATATGGAAATATATTTGTTTCCATTATGCGTACACGTAACCATTTGCTCATCATACGCGTAATTTTCCCAGGCTATTATTCAGTATGTCAACAACATATTGTTTTCATAATTCCATATCTACCGATTACAAGACCTTGATAATCGTTAATGGCGGGACAAATTGAAATCGTTGCCAGTACTCGTCTCCCACCCGAAGCACATGTACAACATACTTCTTCCAGAACTGAATGTCTATTCTTGAGAGGGACTCACATGTCAGATCTTCAACATCAAACATTTTAAATGTCCTGTTCTGTTCTGCAACTGTCCTTTGACTTTAGCCCACACAAGCTCAATCCGATTGAGGTGCGCATGGAATGCCAGGGAGTGTGGTCATATTCTCTAATGAAGATGTGAATATGAAACACCTATTTCTTATTTGGATTCTTCACAAGCTACAACGACTCGGGTTTTAAATATGTGTCGTCGAATTTGACAGTTTCCTTAGCAAGCCATGTCCTATATATCATGTTTTGTATTTGATGCAGTTGGTACTTTGTCTTCCGCTGACATAACGTTGTGATAGGATACATTATTCATTACTAGCAATGAAGGTCTATTCAGAATTAGAAGAAGATCGTTTTCCAACTAATGCCTGTAAATGTGTCCATATATTTCTGTGTGGTAGTCCCTACCGTCGGTACTTCTTAATTGAAAAATAAGACCGAGCATCATGGAAATGCCGTTTTCACAGCTTCCAGCAAGGGTTAGTATGATGCACTGGTTTCTGCTGCTGGGAATTGTTCTTTACGGTTCACGTCTACTGATTGCTATTCTTTAGCATAGATGTGGTGTGTATTGACCCATGATTCGTCCAAATATTTGCCCAATATCATAGCTTTAACTCCGCCGCACACGGATCTGCTTAAGGTATTAGCTTAGTGCAGCAATCAAATATAGTTTTTTTTTCACAAATAATATTCCTGCTGCCCACAGTTTTCCTGAAAGTGAATTCGGCGCTCACACAATTTTTCACGGATTACTTTAAGAAATTTCAAATGCAGTCTGCATGCAATATTAATTTCAATTTCCTGAGAGCAACAGTAACAGCTGTAGCAAATATTTTAGATATCTCCCGCGTTATGATATCTACCTCAAAGTCGTCAATTTCCTCTTTCCTTTCTTACTTGACATGAGTGCACTCTGAGCCTTGTTTAGTCAAACGGGAAAATGATGATCTATCCCAGGAATGGTCAATAAGGTGGCCGCGGATAAAAAAAAAATCAGGTTCCATTGAGCAAAATGTCCTGGGTAAAATTGATTAAAAATGTGTTACATTAACTTCTACCGTGGATAAAGCTAACTCAAATATTTCCTAGTAGTTTGTTTAAAGTAAAGTATAATTATTGAAGGCGAAGGCGCGTCTACCAGCACCAAAGCTGGAAGTTGTCAATGACCCACAGCTGATGGCTTGCACCAGGATCGGTGAACCAGAACCATCCAGACCCTGATCCACCTCTTCGTAGTGCCTCCGGTAACAGACTAACCTGTCTAGTCTGGAAAGACAACCTGGTAATCAAAAATGTCGTGCGGAAGTCGGATGTGTTGGGTCGAAAGGCGCAAATATAACAGTTATACTGCAAACCACAACACAACGCAGACACGTCCACTACGTCCTTGTAAGGGCGCATAATGAAGAGGAATATTCTAGGCTACTACGATATTCTAGAATACTTTAGTCATCGGGTGAACGCAACCAACCAACCACCAAGTATAACTATTGGTGGAAACATTTGAGGTAAATCAAAGAAGAATAATCGTACAAGTAGACCTATGTTTAACACTCGGAACACTCTAGTAGTTAGTTTAACGTCGACTTCCTGTCATTCCCGATCAATCCTTTTTTTCTGTTTGATCATCCTGCAATCGACTGAAACAAAGGAAGAAGCAGACGAATGGTACTAGAACCGACTCTCGGTTCGGTGAGTTAAAACAGTTTCCCCCCAAGAAATACTGTCAGTCACCCACCTCCTTCGTCACACATTCACCCAGCAATTATTTTACTTTCAGTTTTTTTTCTCTTCAAACCTCTTTACATCAGTCAAAATTATATATCCAATATCCGATCTGATAAATCTGATTTTGTGGAGATACAGTGAACAGTTCCATTTTTAACAGGAGACAGTGATATTGTTGCAATCTGTGTTTTCATTTTCTGTTGCTTCGGTCGTGGTATATTGTGAGCGATAAACGTCAATCAAATGCAAAAAAAAAAGATTTTGTTATATAATATATCATAATATTATTTATTTTATATATATATATAATATATATATATATGTATATATATATATATATATATATATATATATATATATATATATATGAAAAAAGTCTCAAGCTTTGACATCTCTCAGATATAATATAATATAATAATATAATATAATGTAATATAATAATATAATATAATATAATATAATATAATATAATATAATATAATATAATATAATATAATATAATATATAATATAATATAATATAATATAATATAATATAATATAATATAATATAATATAATATAATATAATATAATATAATATAATATAATATAATATAATATAATATAATATAATATAATATAATATAATATAATATAATATATAATATAATATAATATAATATAATATAATATAATATAATATAATATAATATAATACAATATAATATAATACAATATAATATAATATAATATAATATAATATAATATAATATAATATAATATAATATAATATAATATAATATAATATAATATAATATAATATAATATAATATAATATAATATAATATAATATAATTTAATACAATACAATACAATACAATACAATACAATACAATACAATACAATACAATACAATACAATACAATACAATACAATACAATACAATACAATACAATACATACAATACAATACAATATAATATAATATATATAATATAATATAATATAATATAATATAATATAATATAATATAATATAATATAATATAATATAATATAATATAATATAATATAATATAATATAATATAATATAATATAATATAATATAATATAATATAATATAATATAATATAATATAATATAATATAATATAATATAACATAACATAACATAACATAATATAATATAACATAACATAATATAATATAATATAATATAACATAATATAATATAATATAATATAATATAATATAATATAATATAATATAATATAATATAATATAATATAATATAATATAATATAATATAATATAATATAACATAATATAACATAACATAATATAATATAATATAATATAACATAATATAATATAACATAACATAATATAATATAACATAATATAATATAATATAACATAACATAATATAATATAACATAATATAGTATAATATAATATAATATAATATAATATAATATAATATAATATAATATAATATATATATAATATAATATAATATAATATAATATAATATAATATAATATAATATAATATAATATAATATAATATAATACGATATAATATAATACGATATAATACGATATAATATAATACGATATAATATAATACGATATAATATAATACGATATAATATGATATAATATAATACGATATAATATAATACGATATAATATAATACGATATAATATAATACGATATAATATAATACTATATTATACGCTATAATATAATACGATATAATATAATACGATATAATATAATACGATATAATACGATATAATATGATGCGATATAATATAATACGATATAATACGATATAATATAATACGATATAATATAATACGATATAATACGATATAATATAATACGATATAATACGATATAATACAATATAATATAATACGATATAATATCATACGATATAATACGATATAATATAATACGATATAATATAATACGATATAATATAATACGATATAATACGATATAATATAATACGATATAATACGATATAATATAATACGATATAATACTACAATATAATGTAATGTAACGCAATATAATATTAATAACCTACGGTTACGTCCTGTTGCTATGTGACTCCTTGGCGTCAAGTAACCTTGATATGAATAATAATGCTCGTCTATTCTTCGACCTCACATCGTAATATTATATTGTTTACACAGATCCCGTTGTTTAAATCGAGTGCATAATATGAGTTCTAACATATAGTCTACTTCCTGGTTCTTTTAGTATAAATACAATAGATAGAACGCCATTATATTGCCAATTCGTGTATACGGTTCCGATGTTTATGTACAATTTGCACATTTATTTTGCAATTACATAAAACGAGAACTAATTTGATAATTCGACAGTTGATGTTCGATAACTAAGGGATCTCTATCAAATACTGAATTAGATTAGAGGAAAGCTATTGGAGGGTAAAGATGGCATATGTTCTAGCCTTGTTTGCTGTTACATTAATCTTCATGATTACAGAATGCATGGGTAAGTATTTTGTAACTCTGGACACACAGACAGAGATAAAGAGAGAGAGAGAAAAAAAAAGGAAAGAGTATGGTAGTCATAATAAAAAAAAAAACAATTACATAGATTACTTCAAAAAAATATGGGTTATTATCTTTTATGTTTATTATTTTGTTCATAAGTTGAACACTTCTTTTCATTTGAACTAATTTATCGTTTTTTAAATGTTCCTTTTTTTAATTAATTAAAGGCTGCACTGTGACCGTTGAAAAATCCAAACCCACAAGCCTTATTTGCGCTGCTCCAAGCAACGAAACAAATGTCATCTGGCAGGTGTCGAGTGGAAGTGCTAAAATCAAGCTTTCAACTTGTGATTTTGTGAAAGACGTCTGTACTGATCTTCATGCGCCATCAATATACAAGGAAACTATCTTAAACAATGGAAATGTGAAAACAATGTGGCTGAACATTATGGGGAGCAGAGTTAATGAAACACAATTTGAATGTGTTTACGAAAACAAAGTGCAGGTTATTGCGGACTTCAAGTTTATGGTGAGTACACGAATCGTTCAATAATAATTTGTAAAATACATGTACTAGCAAAATAAGATCATAATATCATGAATCAACAAACAGAAACTAAATACAACAAATCAACTAAGAGAAACTTAATGCCACAAATCAACAAACAGGAACTTAATATCATAAATCAACAAACAGGAACTTTTTATCATAAATCAACAAACAGGAACTTTATATCATAAATCAACAAACAGGAACTTTATATCATAAATCAACAAACAGGAACTTTTTATCATAAATCAACAAACAGGAACTTTATATCACAAATCAACAAACAGGAATTAATATCATAAATCAACAAACAGAAACTTAATATCACAAATCAACAAACATGAACTTAATATCACAAATCAACAAACAGGAATTTAATATCACAAATCAACAAACAGTAACTTAATATCATAAATCAACAAACAGGAATTTAATATCACAAATCAACAAACATGAACTTAATATCATAAATCAACAAACATGAACTTAATATCATAAATCAACAAACATGAACTTAATATCACAAATCAACAAACATGAACTTAATATCATAAATCAAAAAACATGAACTTAATATCACAAATCAACAAACAGGAACTTAATATCACAAATCAACAAAGAGAAACTTAATATCACAAATCAACAAACAGTAACTTAATATCATAAATCAACAAACATGAACTTAATATCATAAATCAACAAACATGAACTTAATATCACAAATCAACAAACATGAACTTAATATAATAAATCAACAAACAGGAACTTAATATCACAAATCAACAAACAGGAACTTAATATCATAAATCAACAAACAGAAACTTAATATCATAAATCAACAAACATGAACGTAATATCATAAATCAACAAACAAAAACTTAATATCACAAATCAACAAACAGGAAATTAATATCATAAATCAACAAACATGAGCTTAATATCATAAATCAACAAAGAGAAACTTAATATCATAAATCAACACACAGGAACTTACTATCATAAAACAACAAACATGAACTTAATATCATAAATCAACAAACAAGACCTGGAAACCAATTGGGAAAGATTCAACAAATAAAGCAGAGTGTAAGCAATGTTGTGTGCCTCACCAGATTTTGTTAATATGCATAGTGAGATTATTTTAAGATTCCTACGTGGCATGCCTGGAACAACAATCGGAGGTCGTAATATAAATAATCTAAGATATGCTGATGAAACAGTCTTAATTGCTAAGAGTGAAAATGAGTTGCAAAAAAATGTAAGACTTCATTGAGAAGAAAAGCAAAAATAAAGTACTCAGGTTTATTAGTAAAAAAATGACAGAAATAATGGTAGCAACAAAAACAAAGGACTTCACCGCAATGAACAATAAAAACATGTGGAACAATATTAAACATGTAAATGAATTTTAAAAAAATCTTTGAACAATGATAGTAGATGTACAACAGAAGTAAGATGCAGAATCGCTCAGGCAAAAGGGGCATTCAAAAAATGAGGTAGATTCTGTCTACAATCCATTTTTGACAATAGAAAATAGAAAGGGAGTTCTTAAATGTTACTTGGAGCCAGTCTTAACATAAATACGTGAATCATGGACACTAAATAACAACAGACAAGAAAATCACTGGCGGCTGTAGAAATGTGGTTTTAAAGAAGAATGTTGAGAATTCCATGGACAGTTAAGAAAAGTAATAAAAACTGATCTGAAAAAAGCCAAAGCAAAAAGAGAGCTAATTTCAATTATTAGGAAGAAACAATCATCATTTTGTGACCATTTAAGGAAAAGGGAACAGCTGTAATATATTGTAACAATTATGATAATTGAGGGACGAAGAGATAGAGGAAAGCAAAGAGAAAAGATACCAGACAGCTTACAAGAATGGCATGAACAGAAGGTCAACAACAGAAATGATAAATAACTGTCGAGATCAAAAGTTGTGGAGAGACATGATCACGCCCAGCAGGCATGACATTTGATGATGATGATACGAATTGTCCTATAGTATTGTATATACTGTTGTGCACCATCTAAATTAGTCCTCTACTTTGTATAACAAGGAGCTTACCCTGGAATGTATTCTCAGTGACAATGTGATCAAATCGATAGCAATACAAATAGAATATCAGGCTCAGGCTAGAAAAAGCACTATCTTAGACCCTACCATGCATTTGTTGAAAAATATGAAACCATATATCGATGTAACAACAAACAAAAATAGCTGAAATCCTTGTCAAAGCTAACTGCTCAAAACACAAATGCCATGAAAATGCTGAAGGATGTGACCCAATTAAAGAATGTAAAGATGGAAATGGACGTTTTCAATTTCAGCTAAATCTAGGATATGGAGCCAGTGGTGGGGAGTGTTAGACACTCCAAGGTATGGTAACAGCTTTTCAAATAGGGAACACAATACAATACTGACGTTTCGGCTAGTAGCCTTCTTCAGAAAACAAGGACAACAACCACAAACGATGAAGCACAATTATCTATATCTACATGTTAGATGATCAGGAGAATGGAGAGGTGGACAGAAAAGAGGAGAAGAAAGTAGGATTTTGAAATAAAAAAGGAGGCTACATGAGGGGAGGTAGGATGAGAGTCAAGATGTGTAGAAAAGAGAGATAGGAAAAATGAGGAAGAGATAGAAAATCAGAAGTACAACGATGATAATGTATAAAACGTATAAGAAAAGTCAACTTAGCTGGCGAAACTAGACTGTCCGTCGTAGAGCAATCGAGAAAATGAGCAAAGATACGGGTGGAGGGGGAGGAGAGGGGAGGGGGGAGAAGAAAGCCAGACTAGCAATGAAAACAATGGTGGAAATAGATATAAAGGAGTCTAAATAGTGGTCTGGGAAAGACAAGTGTCAGTGGCCAGACAAAAGGCAGAGGCGGGAGAAGATAATAGGCCCCATAAAAGTTAATGGGGCCTAACACAGAGGGGAACAATCCCAACAAAGGAATCGTAGAAGCAAAAGACAAGGGTGAGACCGGGGGAATGAGCAACAGAGGTAGTCATAGGTGAGCTAAAAAAAGCAGGTTGGAGAGAAAGGAAATAAACATCAAGGAAAGAAAAGAACAGGAGAGGAAGGAGATAAAAACCGGGGAAAGAAATGGAGAGGGAGGAGGAGGGAGGAAAAAATAACAGGGGAAAAGAATTTGAGAAGAAGGAGGAGGTAGGAAATAATAGATGGGGAAAGAAATGGAGAGGAAGGAGGAGGGAGGAAAAAATAAACGGGGAAAGAAATGGAGAGGAAGGAGGAGGGAGTAGATAGTAACCGGGGAAAGAAATGGAGAGGAAGGAGGAGGGAGGAAAAAATAAACGGGGAAAGAAATGGAGAGGAAGGAGGAGGGAGTAGATAGTAACCGGGGAAAGAAATGGAGAGGAAGGAGGAGGGAGTAAATAGTAACAGGGGAAAGAAATGGAGAGGAAGGAGGAAATAATAACCGGGGAAAGAAAAGGAGAGGAAGGAGGAGGGAGGAAATAATAACCTGGGAAAAGAGATGGAGAGGAAGGAGGAGGGAGGAAATAATAATCAGGAAAAAGACATGGAGAGGAAGGGGGAGGGAGGAAAAAATAGCTAGGGAAAGAAATGGAGAGGAAGGAGGAGGGAGGAAATAATAACCAGGAAAAAGACACGGAGAGGAAGAATAAGAAAGGTAATAATAAAGTGACAAGAGGAGAGGTGGTATGTCCAGAGTGAATAGATAGAGGGGGAGAAGTGGAGTAATAGAGGGAACGTAAGCAGGAAGTAGTGTCCTGAGAGGTAGAGAAGTAGGGAACCAGAGAGATTAGGTGAATAAAAGAGGCGGAGTAGGAGGACGAGAGAAAGGAAGAAAGAAAAGGGGCAGGGGGGTAGACTACAAGAAGAAGGGGGGGGGAGAATAGGAAGGGAGCAGACTAACATAGAGGTGGGATGGGAAGAAGAGTAAGAGGGAGGGAGAAGGGATCAGAGGAAGAGGAAGTGGGGTCCTCAGAGGGATAGGATTACATTCATACCCCGGGGGGTGAGGCAACCCCACCGAGTGATCAACCGGTTCTCAAGGGTGAGACGACTGAGGTGATCAGAAGAGCAAGATATAAGGCCAGTGACCTGGACATCAGCCTTCCCCCGACGGCCCCTCGAGTTAAAGTGGGCTGCTACAGGAGTGCCAGCTTCTCGGGTAATGTCATGTAAATGTTCACGGCACCTATCGCCGATCCTGCGACCAGACTGACCGATATAGGTTAACTTGCATCGCTTACAGATGATGGCATAAATGATGTTACGCGAAATGCAAGTAAATCCCTCTCTGATCTCGAAAGGACCATTAGAAAAGAAGACGGTATCAGTCTGGAGAACGTGATCACAGGTTTTGCATACCCTGCTATTGCAGCGGATAGTACCTCGATGGCTGAGGTGGGCAACAGGAAGACGGCCCCTTACGAGAAAGTCTCGGAGGTTCCGGTCACGCCTAAAGGCCACCAATGGTGGGTCGGAGAAGAGCCGACGATTTGTAGGGTCAGATCGAAGAATAGGTAGGTAGCGGTGGATGGTCCTAATCACAGCGTAGTGGTGAGGGTGATAGGTGAGAGCGAGTACTACTCTATCCAAGGGGGATGAGTAGAGGGGGTAAGAGCAGACTGGCGAGGAGTGTGGAGAACACGACGCAGGGCAGGGAGGAGAGCTGCTTCTGGATAGAGACGTCAGCGGAAGAAATCAAGCAAAAGGTGGGCGTTATGAAGGAAATCTTCATCGTCTTGGCAAAGACGTCGAAGTCTGAGAAGCTGAGAATTAGGAAGAGAGTTCTTACAGGATGTAGGGTGAGAGGAGTCGTAGCGGAGGAAACTTTGGGAGTCAGTGGCCTTGTAGAAGACCGAGGTGAGAAGATGGGATGTGCCCAAGGAGACTGAGATATCAAGGAAAGATACGGAGGAGGTAGAGATGAGGTAGGTGATGTGGATGGAGGAGTGGAAATGTCCGACATAATCAATGAAACGAGAGATCTCATCCTCAGGAAGGTCAGTCAGACCAATGCAATCATCAATGTACCTACGATACATAAATGTAGGATATCTTAGTAGTGCATCACACAAATCTGACATCGTTTACTGGTATTTTTCTGGTATTTCTATGGTATTGATGATGATGGTGCATTAATTATTATAATTGAAGTAAAATTAATTTAATGTATTTATCCACAGTCTCGCCTACAAAACCGACTTGTACGCAATCATTAACTGCGACGTATGTGGACAACAGGCAATGTGTACCCGAACATTAGTGCTACAGCTTACAGAAAAGACGTATGTGTCAATTTTACATGAAATATAATATAATCTCATAATCATCAAGTATCGGGCCTACTGGCGTAGGTGATCATGTCTCTCCACAACTTTCGATCTCGGCAGCTATTTATCATTTCTGTTGTTGACCTTCTGCCAAGCCGTTCTCTTAAGCTGTCTGTTATTTTTTTCTCTTTGCTTCCCTCTATCTCTTCGTCCCTCAACTTTTCCAGTTGTTACAATATATTCTAATTGTTCTCTTCGCATTACATGGCCAAAAAATGATGATTGTTTCTTCCTAATGTTGGAAATTAGCTCTCTTTTTGCTTTGACCTCTTTCAGAACATTTTCATTACTCTTCTTAGCTGTCCATGGTAATCTCAAAATTCTTCTGTAAAACCACATTTCAACAGACTCCAGTGATTTTCGTGTCTGTTGTCCTATTGTCCATGATTCCCATCCATATGTTAAAACTGGCTCTACAGAACATTTAAGAACTCTTTTTCTTGTTTCTATTGTCAAAGATGGATTGCATAGTATCTTCCTAATTTTTTTTAAAGCTGCTTTTACCTGAGCCATTCTGCATCTCACATCTTTTGTACATCTTCCGTCTGAGGTTAACAAAGTTCCCAAATATTAAAATTCATTTACCTGTTTTAATATTGTTCCACTTGTCGTTATTTTGTACTGAGATGATGTCTTTTTCTTTGTTGTTGCCATTACCTCTGTCTTTTTGCTATTAAGGCTGAGTCCTTTATTTTTGCTTTCTTTCACTATAATGTCCAACATTTCTTGCAACTCATTTTCACTCTTATCGATTAAGACTGTATCATCAGCATACCTTAGATTATTTATATTATGACCTCCAATTGTTATTCCAGGCATGTCCCTTATGGATCTTAAAATAATCTCACTATAAATATTGAACAAATCTGGTGACAGCACACAACCTTGCCTAACACCCTGTTTTTTTTGTTGAAACATTCCCAATTGGTTACCAATTCTTATGGCCGCTGTTTGTTGCCAGTACATATTCTTTATTATTCTTAGATCTTTGCTGTCTATGTTTATGCTTTCTAAAATTTTGATTATTTCTTGGTGCTTTACTTTGTCAAATGCCTTGGTGTAATCTATGAAACATAGGTAAAGATCTGCTTTCACGTCTATGGCTCTTCTACTAAAGATTTTATGATATATATGACATTGCTTGTTCCTTTATCTCTAAGAAAACCACACTTTTCATCGCTAATTTCTGGACTGATTTTGTTTCGCACTCTTCGCATGATGATTCTTAGTAATATCTTAGTCATATGACTCATAAGGCTTATTGTGCTATGATCATCGCATTCAATCGCACCCGATTTCTTTGGTAGGGCTATGAATATTGATTTGAGCATGTCGTCTGGTATATATCCGCTGTTGTAGGTATCATTCAATATGTTTGTGATTATTTCTATTAAAAAAATCACCCATAGCTTCAATCACTTCTTTAGTTATATTATCTGACCTAGGAGCTTTGTCTGCTTTCATATTGCGCAAGGCGTCTTCCACTTCTTCTCTGCGTATTTCTGGTCCTCCATTATCCTTAATATTTACTTCCGTTCGTTCATCATTATAAAGATCTTTAATGTATTCTGTCCATCGTTCCCTTATGTTTTCTTGATCAATCAACAGTTCCACTTCCTTTGATCTTAGACATCCATTTTTTTAATTGCGTTTTTCTTCCTGTTAATTCCTTAATTTGTTTGTATATACCTTTAGCATCTCCTTTTTGTTGCATTTCAATCTCTTTGCATCTCTCTTTTAGCCATGCTTCTTTTGCTTCATTGCACTTTACTACAATTTCTTTATTTAATCTCTTATACTCATCTTTAATTTCTTTATGTCTTCTTCTTCTTGTACAAATTAGCTGCAAAATGTCATCTGTCATCAATTTCTTTCTTGAATTTGTCCTTACTGGTGGTATGAACTCTTTTGAATGTTTGTTGCATTGATTCTTTTAGCATTTCCCACTGTTCATCAATGCTATGTATCTTGTCTATTGCATTGTGCCGGTTCCGAAATGTGATTTTATAATTGTCTTGCAGCTTCTTGTCTGATTTTAGTAAATCTAAATATAACATAACATAACATAACATAACATAACATAATATAATATAATATAATATAATATAATATAATATAATATAATATAATATAATATAATATAATATAATATAATATAATATAATATAATATAATATAATATAATATAATATAATATAATATAATATAATATAATATAATATAATATAATATAATATAATATAATATAATATAATATAATATAACATAAACATAACATAACATAATATAATATAATATAATATAATATAATATAATATAATATAATATAATATGGTTATGGTTATGGTTATGGTTATGGAAGGCCCCGGTATCACTGCAAACGAATTAAAATCCATAATTGCTCAACCGCCCGTGCCAGTGGAATCATCCGAATTACTAACTCATCTCCAAAACAAAGAAAGGTAGCTGTAGTCCCCATCATAGCAGTCTCAGCACACGCCAAAAGACATAAGGCGAAACTGCACAGAAAGTGAACACAGCCAACTGTTCCCTGTCATACGATATCAGCATTCATCGTAAACCATTGGAATATCGAAACATGATCAACACGGATGATACACACAGCTCACGGTGTGCACAGAGCACTTAACTCAGTAGCTCCTGCAGCAAGCCTGACTTGGAATATGCGGAAACTGCAACAATGAACACTTTTCAGACACAGCAATTAAAAGTTCCTGTCGCCTAACCGTCATATTGACCGGTATTCCAACGATGACGTATATTGCAATCAACACAGAACACACTATCACACACACTGTAGAGGATTTCAGATCACATGCATGTACTCCGCTTCACCGGGGAAGATCCCAACAGTGGAACTTCTTATCTATACACTGATCTGCATTGGAAAGATAGAATTAACCATCTTTCCGGCTCAAAAAAACGTAACAGTGAAAGTTGACGCAAACATGACCGCGCCATCTTAATAATATAATATAATATAATATAATATAATATAATATAATATAATATAATATAATATAATATAATATAATATAATATAATATAATATAATATAATATAATATAATATAATATAATATAATATAATATAATATAATATAATATAATATAATATAATATAATATAATATAATATAATATAATATAATATATATAATATAATATAATATAATATAATATAATATATATAATATAATATAATATAATATAAATATAATATAACATAACATAATATAAATAATATAATATAACATATATAACATAATATAACATAATATATATAATATAATATATACATATATAACATAATATAACATGACATGACATGACATGACATGACATGATACATGATATGATATGATATGATATGATATGATATGATATGATATGATATGATATGATATGATATGATATGATATGATATGATATGATATGATATGATATGATATGATATGATATGATATGATATAATATAATATAATATAGTATAATATAATATAATATAATATCTTTCTTTGTTCTTCCTTTTCTTTCTCTTCTTTTCAGCCCCCTGTTGATCATAGGTCTTCAACAAACACTTTACAATCCCTTCTGTTTCTTGCCATTATTTTAAAATTCGTCATTGTCTTCCCCATCACCTTCATTTCTGCTTCTATCTGCCTTCTCCAAGAATTATTTGATCTTCCTCGTTGTCTTTTTCCCTGGCAATTAAAAAAATGTCCCTGTTGTGTAATACTCTCAGTTAACTTCCACATTGTGTGTCCTAATTAGCGCCATCGTCTTTGATGTATCTCTTTGTCCGACTTCAATCAAATTGATTCCATGTATAACGTTGAAAAGCAATAGAAGGTCAAACTGCACCTTTTATTAAAATAAAAACATGACGAAGCGGGTAAAAGACCAATTCACATTTTAGTGCTTCTACCATCACTACATGATTGGTTGTGTTACATGTGCCATGCATGGACTTAAGAGCTAAAGAATAAAATAAGGACATAACCACAGAAATGGTATGTCTTCAAAGAATAATTTAAATTCTGAAATTGAAGATAAAATAAGATACAACGAAGTTAAACATGATGAAAGTTAAACCAGTCCTAGCTGTTTCAGAAGACATCAATTTAATTGGTTTGGGCACTTCCCATGGTTACCGGTACATATGTTTTCAACGCCAGACATTAACAATTAGATACAATAGAAGAGGAAGAGAGAGACCTACCAAGAGATGAACACACGAAATATGTGAAGCCACACAAAACATCATTTATGAGTTGAACCAAAAAGAACAATCAAGGACTTTCCATTTTCCGTCGATGTTGAAAGGCAAAAGATAAATATCAATACGAGAAGAAGAGTACATTATCAATACAGGTCAATAGATTATAATACACCATCATCAATATCATACCAGAAAAATGTTGATTGTTTCTTTTTGATGTTTTTAGGCGCTTTTATTTTTTAATTGGCCTCTTTGAGAATGCCCACATTGCCTTTTTATCTGTCCAGGGAACTCTCAACATTTTTCTGAGAAATCTCATCTCTATGGCCTCGAAACATCTTTTCATTTGTTTATGTACTGTCCATGATTCGCTTCTATAGGTATGAACTGGTTCTATGTAGCACCGATGAACTCTTTTTCTCAATTCTGTTAACAAATACGTGTTGCATAAGACGTTTTTCATTTTCTTAAATGCTATTTTGACCTGAGCTAATCTGCTTTTTATTTCTGTTGTGCATCTTCTATGTGATGATATCATTGTGCCCAAGTATTTGATGTAGTGGAAACAATTTAAAGAAACAGTAACCAACATCTCTAAAACAGTTTGTGGAACGAAGCTAAGAACAAGAGAAGGGAAAAGGAGCACCCACCCCGTGGTGGAACGAAACAATCAGAGAAGCAATTAAAGAAAAGAAGAAACTGTTTAAAAATTGGAGGGAGAACAAGAACCAAGAAAAATATCAAAAATATGCCTTAGTTCGAAAAAGAGTTAAAATGTTGATCAAAGAAGCTAAGCAAAAGAATTGGACAGAATTCGGACAAAACATGAGTAGGGACTTCATGACAGCCAGAAGAGATGTCTACAAAGCAGTAAAAGCCACAAGAGCGAGAAAAGAAAACCATGATCCTACTGAGCTGATAAATGACAAGGACGGACAGCCAATATCAAATAACCAATGTATGCAACAGAGATGGAAAGAATATTTTGAAGACCTGTTAAACATACCAACTACCAATAAGACAACAAGAACCACGCTAGAACTCACTAATACTGAACCCAACATCATGAAAGAGGAAATCGAAGAAGTAATCAAATATGCACCAAGAAATAAAGCACCGGGGATAGATAACATACCAATAGAAATAATAGCAGCAGCAGGAGAAACAGGAATGCAATGGCTGCACAGAATATTTAATGCAGTATGACACCAACAACAAGCCCCAGAAGACTGGCAACAGGCAATCATCATACCAATATGGAAAAAGAAAGGTAGCAAAATAGACTGCAATCAATATAGAGGTATATCTCTTCTCAGCCATGTAGGAAAGCTATACGCCAAAATCTTGGAAAAAAGGCTGAGACCAATAATAGAACTACAGTTAAGCGATTCTCAAATGGGGTTCCGAAAAAAACAGAGAATGTACTGACGCACTATTCACATTAAAACAGCTTGCAGAAAAAAAACGACAGAACACAATCAAAACTTATACATAGCCTTCATTGACCAGGAAAAAGCATTCGACAGAGTAAACAGAGAACAACTGTGGGAGATACTAACAATATACGGAGTAAGCCAACATCTAACTAACGTTATTAAAAGCCTCTACGTCAACAGCAGCTGCAGGGTCAGAACAGCAGCAGGCTACACAGACCACTTCGAAGTTAGATTAGGCGTAAGACAGGGGTGCGTACTATCCTACCCTACTGTTTATTACATACATGGACCATATATGCAAGCTAGCCAACCTATCAGAGACAGAGGAGATCAACAAGCTTTTATTTGCAGACGACCAGGCACTAATACATGAAACAATAGAAGACCTACAAGAACACTTAAACAAACTCAACATCTCAGGAACAAAATGCAACATGAGAATCAACATCGACAAAACAGAAGTCATGAATGTCGCCAAAAATAAACAGAACATTAACATAACTATAGAAGGCAGACAACTAAAACAAGTAGAGGAATTCAAATACCTAGGAAGTCTGGTGACAAACGATAATTCTCAAACAGCAGAGATAGAATCAAGATGCAACAAAGCTTGTCAAATCATCGGACAGTTATCACCACTATTATCCAACAAGGAAATAACTCTGGAGGCAAAACGAGCATTATACAACACAATCTTCATCCCAACGTTGTGCTACCAATGCCAGACCTGGACCCTAGATGCAAGAACAATAAGAAAAATAACCTCTACAGAGATGAAATGTGTTAGACGAATGACAGGAAACAGTCTGAGAGATAAGATCAGAAATGAAGAACTGAAAAAAAGCTAGGGATAGCCCCCGCCATAGAATATATAAGGAAACAACAGATGCAATGGTTTGGCCACGTGACAAAGCAGAAAGAACAAAACACTACACAACGAGCCTTCAACAAACATTGTGAGAACACCAGACCCAAGGGGCAACCACGAAAAAGATGGGTCGGTGGAATATTAGAAGCACTAGGAAACATAATAGCAGCGGAGGCGAACAGAAGAGCAAAAGACCGCAAATTATATCTCCCCTCGACGCTGAAAGGCAAATGAGGAAGGAAAGTAGAAGAAGAGTATTTGACGCGTTGCACTTGTTTCACATTGTTATAATACATCATAATTATAGGAAGGTTCATTCCATAAATGAAAAGATATTGTGCCAAACCTTTATAATGGGATCTATTAGAGAAAGTTTTATTAAAATGGTTCAATGTACAATTTATAAAATATTTAATATCATGTGTTGTTTCTGTTTCAATCAGATTAAGTTTAATAACGGTGACGTCACAAGCTCAAGTTGCAGTTTGGAGCCCTACGGAAGTGGAACGGGTGGTGATTACAAAGCGACTTGTAGATTTCGTGTTCCGTTTGAGAACATGGTACCTCAGAGCGTTGTCTATGTGGAAATGCTTGCTTCTGTAGGAAACAATCCACCAGTTTACAGTGATGACGTCATAACACACCTAAGTGAGGTTCACATTTTCAGCGGTGTATATGTCACATTTTTATCAAATGATTTTGACAAGTGGTTCTAAAATATTTAATCATCGCGGACCCTACACCTATTAATACACTTCACCTTCGCGGACCCGTAGGATTCAACTTCAACTTAATATTTAAAACCCAGAAGTAAATCAACCTATATTTATATTTTTAAAAAAATTAATAATGTAACGTTTACATGTTTTCTCTCTCATACAAATGACCGTCATGTGATCTACTTTACTTTGAACTGCTCACTCCTAATGCATTTTTATTTCAAATTAAAAAAAATAATAACAATATTTAACTACTAAATACTAAACTCTTCTTCAAGCATTCGCGGACCCCCTGTGTCTGCACCGCGGACCATAGTTTGAGAAGCGCTGAACTAGACTCATTTTACAGTCAATACGTTTATGCAAAGCAAATAATATTCTCTCTCTTTATTTAACAAAACAAGTTTTTTTTTTACTGTAGATTACTGTAAATTTTATTTTTAAAATAATAATTTAATCTAATTTTCATTAACTTAAATACGTTAATCACAATTAAATAACATAATTATGTCATTAAAAGAATTTACGCACTGGCATTAGTTGCATCCTTCCTCTTGTTATAGATTCTGCAACATCTTCTCTATCCCTTTTGAGGTTGTGAAATGTTCCATGGCACGATTTTACTATTAGACGAACCTAGGCGATCACCTAGAGATGTCAAGATATGGAAGTGCCACCCTTGTCATTCACTAAAGGAAAGCTAGATTTTTAAATATTTTCGAAGTTTAGTTCTTGCAAAATAATGTTATTTTAACATAAAATAATTATCATTCGAATATTCTAAACAAGTATATTTAGTATTTTAATTGTGTGCATGTGTTCTC
The DNA here is from genome assembly GCA_032433765.1 of Megaustenia siamemsis. Classification (NCBI taxonomy): domain Eukaryota; kingdom Metazoa; phylum Mollusca; class Gastropoda; order Stylommatophora; family Ariophantidae; genus Megaustenia; species Megaustenia siamemsis. The sequence goes on along the minus strand of JAVIAB010000047.1, from coordinate 18,657,304 downwards.
ATAAATAGAAACAGTAAAACATAAAAAGATGCTTGAAGTGTCAAGATATTATAAAGGTAAAATCTCTCAGCATTTAAAAATCCTTATTAAAATAACAAAATTTATTGAAAATTGGTTGTGGTATTTATGTAAGCAATTTGCTTCTTTGTCAAAGCCAAAAGCCCGCAAAATTAATTTTGCATAATTTTTGTTTTTATGATGTAACAAATTCCATCCTATACAGATATCATGAATATATAAGTTTAGTCGACAGATCATCCTCATTACGTGTCGAAGTCCATAGTGTTCAGATCTCCTCTTCAGTATGTCCCTCAATGAATGGCGAGTATAATGATCCATGTATACACAGGCTTTATCTATCTCTTCTTGCTTTCTTCTTTATTTGCTCTTCAGCGCTGATGTGGGGGATATCATCTGAGGGCTCTTTTGCTCATCTGTTAGTTTCATCTTCCATTATATTTCACACTGTTTCTAATACTCTATCAACCATGGCCGGCCTTTGGTTTTGGTGTTCTTGTAGCGATGGTTGAAGGCTGATGATGTCCTATTTCGATCTTTATATCCTATCATGTAGTCAAACTCTGTTATCTATTGTTTCTGTGTATATGTAATGGCTGGTGGCATTGTTCGGTGTCTGTGTATATGTAATGGCTGGTGGCATTGTTCGGTTTCTGTGTATATGTAATGGCTGGTGGCATTGTTCGGTTTCTGTGTATATGTAATGGCTGGTGGCATTGTTCGATGAGGAGCCTCGGTAGCCTAGTTGGGAAAACCACCCGACTGAGCTACCAACCTCTGGACAACCCGTGTTCGATACGCGCGGAATGCAGTGTGATTTGTATTCGTGGTTGGAAAAATACCCCCGCTTTCCACCCAGCCGCTGGCAGAAATGGATATAGTACTCTGGGAGAGTGAGGAATGCCGCCTCGCATCGTGAGTGTCGGTTTTTGAAGCGACACAATCCAGAAGTCCCCGAACACTTCTGGATAGGCGGCCGAGCATATATGGGTGAAAACTCGTGTGCTAAGACGCCGATTCAAAATCTCGTATTTTACCTTTACCTGCTCCAAGCCTCCTCACTTATGATTTTAACATGTTGGCTTTTAACATATTTCACTTCGGTGGTGGTTATTTTTCTTAATCTTCTTCAGTCTCGCGTTTACAGCTGGCGTTGGCAACAATGTTGGAATGAGAATGTTGCAAAACTTCTGTTTTACCACAAGTGTTATTTCTTTGTCAGAAAGTAATGGTTGGAGCTGTCCGATAAATGACAAGCTTCGTTACTTTTTCCTTTTGCTTCAGTTGCCTGTTTCTATTCTATTCATGGAAACAGTTTAATTCAAATTGTGACGACTCCATATCTGCTTCACAGCTCAGAATTTCTGGATGCGTATTCAGACTAATTTTCCTGCGGCTGTACATTGTTATATGCACTTACAATAACACGATTTAGAATTCATTAATCTGCTGTAATTTTCTGTCGTGTATCAATTTGTTTATTACTTGATTTTATTACAAAGAAAGAAATAAAGTTTCTGCTGTTTTCAATATTTTAATTACTTGATGTTCTTACACAAGAAATAACAAAGTTTTTGCCGAGCACCTGCCTACATTCAAGTCCACTGGGGTCGGTAATCATGCATGATTACTGTTTTCTTTTTGAGCAATTGTTCTTTTATTTTGAGGTTAATCTCCTATCAGGCAAATCTTAAACTCTTTGATTTGATAATGAAATGTATTAGCCATTCTCATTATATAGTCATACAATTATAAAATGTTTCCTACTGACGTTAGTAATCAGCTTTACTATTTGCTTTGGCCTCGGTTAGGATGGCATCACCTCTCCCCTTTAACTGTTTCTGATATGCTTTATATTCTTATGTAAAACCACACAAGGGTATTATATTTTTCTTTACTTTTATTTCGCAGCTCTTCCCGAAATTGTTGTGTACAAGAGTAACTGCCCTGTTGGGTCCCTACTTCGTGGAGAATCTATCAAGATTGGGACAACGGCAACTTGTAAGTGTGAGTTGTTGACAAGCGGATTACCAAAAGGATATGCTCGCTGGTTTACAAAATTCAACGCGATTGTTGGAGTTGAGGACACTGTAAGCAAGTCATCAACTTTAACAGTATCGCATAGCTCTTCAGGTACAGATTTGTTATTTCAACAATTATATTAGCAATAGTTTTGTTACTTTATTTTTTTCTCTATTGAGTTATTGATTTATTTGCGGGTCATCATCATTGCACTCCGAACATTTCCGTAGGTGCTCAGATCCCCTCCTCAGCAAGTCCCACAGTGTCCAGCGACTGACGACTCCAGTTCTGCGATCTTTGATAAATCGTCTTACACTGCCACTGAGTTTTTTCTTCTTTAAGTTCATGGTGCACATAAAACCCGCTTATGCATATATAGCCGTGCCACAAAAGGTTGAAAAGAGGCTCAGAAATACAAAATATTCATCTGTCTTCACCCGCAGTCATTTCTCCAAATCAAAGGGTAAGGGTATGCAAATGGAAAACATATGTAAAGCTGAAGATATGGATGAAAAGAAACAAGAGACATTGTTAGAGTATGACCTAATTAAGAGACAACACAAAACGAAAACATCGTTGGGACTCTATAGGCTTCGAGCTGTAACAAAGAAATACACAAACATATAGGTGAATAAAATGCTATATAGTTTTGATTTTATTGCATGTGTTGTCCCTTGTTTTAGCTGAAGACCTACTAAGCCCCAGAAACGTTTCGTGTTGTCCCTTGTTTTAGCTGAAGACCTACTAAGCCCCAGAAACGTTTCGTGTTGTCCCTTGTTTTAGCTGAAGACCTACTAAGCCCCAGAAACGTTTCGTGTTGTCCCTTGTTTTAGCTGAAGGCCTACTAAGCCCCAGAAACGTTTCGTGTTGTCCCTTGTTTTAGCTGAAGGCCTACTAAGCCCCAGAAACGTTTCGTGTTGTCCCTTGTTTTAGCTGAAGGCCTACTGAGACCCAAAGTCGTTTCGTATTGTCTCTCAGTGACGTAAAACCTGTAACCATATAGCACCTCCAAACCGATATCGGCTAGCTCATCACATAACAGTGAGATTCAGGAACATTGAACAATGGACTGATGCGATGCATTGTAGATAGAAGATTGTGGAAGGACATGATCGCCAAAGTCAACCGGTATGACACATGATGATGATGACGATGAATATACAGATCACGCAAGATATTATATAAAAAACATTATTACGGCAAGATATTACATTAAAAAAAATAATACGCAAGATATTATATAAGAAAAAATATTACGCAAATAATAATGCGTAATATGCAATATTAGGAAATAAAATGTTTCTTAACAGCATTATACTCATTACTGTGGTCTGCCGGATTCAGGCTTCTAAGATTAAAGATGAAACAAAGCAATACCCCGGTTAAAAAAAATATTAAACCATTTTTTTTTCGTATTCCACCTACAACTGTAGCCCGTTCATCAATTCGTGAACATCTTTCAAAACTGAGAGGTTGACAACCTTCTCATAGAATGAATTGAATCTCGCTGTGTCAACTTTTGTTCTCTCTCACCTAAAAAACATACTGTTTTGCCCTTAGACTGCTAGTCTCCGATGGGATTTTTTCTTATACAGCTATATCAACATTGCTTGTGCATAACTGGACAGACATTTCCAAGCTTGACCAACCATTCAACTCTACCGTTCAGTTAGTGCACACCACTTGTTTTCTGTAGTTTAAGTGAAAGAAACATCCTGAAGCAACGAACTATTTGCAATTCGAAAGACAAATAAGAAATGTTTCTGAACAATAACGCACGGAATGTCATCTTGGAGGTACAAAAATATGGTAAATGTGATAGAGGAAGATTAAAAATGTACTGACAACATCCAGAGATGGACAGAAGAATGAATAGATTGCGTGTATACCATAATGAGAAAAGGCTGAGTGAACAAGAGAAAGAAACTTCGACGTGAAAACGGTAAAACATGATGATTCTGACGCAATCAGTCAGTGACAATTTACTTTCAACACTGGTATAAGTATTTTGGTGGCGTTGTTCGAGGCGTCTTTGTTTTAAATAATGAAATCACTATTGATAGTAACATAACAGATTGAAGTAAAAAGTATTATTACAAAACATGTAAACAAGAATACTGAATACCTTTACCTTGTTCAACGCAGATCCAAACCAAGAGTACACATGCAAGCCGATTACTCCACTGAAAGGCAACGTTAATGTACATGTTTACAAACCTACCTTCTACTGTAAGTAACTCAACAGACTAAACAGCTATAAACATTTACGAACGTTCATCTGACCTCTATTCCTGCTAATACAAACGATTTATTATATCAGATGTACATGATGTGGGCTCTATATTTGTATATATTTTTCACCATTCTTTGATTCTTTGGTTATGGAAGGCCCCGGTATCACTGCAAACGAATTAAAATCCATAATTGCTCAACCGCCCGTGCTAGTGGAATCATCCGAATTACTATCTCATCTTCAAAACAAAGAAAGGTAGCTGTAGTCCCCATCATATCAGTCTCAGCACACGCCAAAAGGCATAAGGCAAAACCGCACAAAAAATGAACACAGCCAACTGTTCCCTGCCATACGATATTATCATTCATCGTAAACAATTTTTCACCATTTCAGTAGCTATAGTAGGGCTCCATCAGTCTTCAAAGATAATGAATACATGTCCTTCTATTTGATTCTGCTAGAGGCTAAATTTTCATCTTCCTTTGTGAGAGTTTAAGTTTCAAATCGGCAATGTTTATAAAAATTAAGTCCATGTGATTTCAAACCAAACTTGTACTGGCCACCTACAGCGTTGAATTTGCCTTAAGTTAGCTATTTCGAGTCAGAATTGTTCATGTTAAGAGCCTTCTTTGGGGCGGTGTTCTCTGGTCTTTCTTTTGTAGAAAACATGAGATTAGGGAGTGGGGAGGAGGGTGTTGTCTTCTTTGTTGCACATGCTGAACTGCCCTACCATTTGTGCTACCTATGAGAGGTAGTTTTCATTCGGAACACGTCACATAACAATATTAGACGCCATTACTGGAGAATAGTCCATGTCTTATGAAGGTAATTGTCTTACTAGGTAAGTCATTTAATAAAAAATTCACATTTAAAGGTTTCATACATTTTCTTTTGAACAGAAGCATATTTATTATCTAGTTCAGTGGTGGCCACCTTAAGTTTGATCGACAGCCGGGTTATAGCCAAGGTCAGGACCGAAGGGTCAAACTTACGTGACTCTGACAGGAAAGCAACTCTCCAGCACAAACTATAAACAAAGCTTTTCATTGATGTCGGAATCAATAATTTGTTTTTTAACGACTGCAACTTTGGTTTTTTACTTATAGGTATTTAATATAGTAATTTCTGTGGACACTTCAGGCCGTGAAAAATAGATTGGCGAGCCAGATCTGACACGCGGGCCACCATTTGGACACCATCGCTCTAGAGTCTGGAGAAAGTAGAGCGACTTGGAGTTATAATGAAATATTCCATAATTGTTTTAATAGCCGTGAACAAAAATAGTGAAACTTAAATCCAACTGTCCTTACGTCGCAAGGCATGAAACACAACACTTAATTGTAATTTGTTTATGACATAAAAAGGTTCGTGTGTGAGACAATCATCGTTCTTTTAGAACTCTACATTAACATTTCTGAACTCACATGTAGGAGGGAAGTGGACTCTTGTCAGATAAGTCAAATGTATTATTTAAATGTATGATGACACAGATGAAGGACAAAGTAAAAAGAATAACACTTTTATTTTCAAATAATCAAAAGACATTCACTACTGCCTGGTACTGTATTAACTTATGTAATTAAAAACATTCGCCCATGTCTGTGATGTTTCTGAAATAGCAATCGTGTGTTATTAGAAATGTTATCAAAGTTTTATAAGTTTTAATATTGTTTTCTGATCGTTTTACTTTACAGCTACAGCACCTGCTCCACCAAGCATCATTAAAGGGTTATTTCCCATTGCTATTATTCTGGGACATGTTATTTCCACGATTGTCTCCCCTGTGTCGTCAGCATAACTTCACTGACTGCCGAAATAAAGGATAACTTGCAGTAGATGTTTACTCGTGAATTTAGTTGGCACGTAAAGCAACTTTCTTTACTTCTGACGTATTTTAATTAATGATTATGTGAATTATATTTAATTAAATTATACCCTTTAACGTTTGTCCTACTCGCAAATGCTGAATAAACAATTCTTGCTTTAGTATTTTTCTTTAATAATATAGAGGGATATACATATTTATATATTTATATAAACGACATACATTACAAACGTGTGATAAACATAACAAGCAAAAAATATGGACTAGAAATGAATATAAAAAAGACTAAAACTATGATAATAAACAAAGAAAATTCTCAAGACCTACAATTAAATATCACAGTTGAGGGAATACATCTGGAGACAATCCAGAGTTACAACTACCTGGGGCATACTATAACCAATGATGAAAAATACAAAACTGAAATAAACACAAGAATAGGTATGGCAAAAATTAATTTTAATGCCATGAAAAGTATACTAACAACTAAACAAATATCAGCAGGGCTGAAACTAAGAATGGCAAAATGTTACATCTTGTCAATATTCCTGTATGGTGCAGAAACATGGACATCAGACAAGAAAACAGAAAAGAAAATTTAAGCATTTGAAATGTGGATTTATAGAAGAATATGTAGAATTGGATGGAAACAAAAGATAACAAACGATAAAGTTTTAAAACAACTGAAAATAAAAAGAGAACTACTAAATACAATCAAGTTAAGACAAATGAAATGTTTTTGGGCATGTTAAAAGACACAACAGCCTACTAAAAGTAATATTGGAAGGAAAAATACAAGGTAAAAGAAGCAGAGGCAGACCAAGACTAACATGGACGAGTAACATCAAAAGATGAACAAGTCAATCTATGACAGCCTGCACCATCAAAGCAACAAACAGAGTAGAATGGCGATCCATGGTAGCCAACATTCGTTGCGGAGAAGGCACACGAAGATGATGATGATGATATAAACGACATTAGATTCTTATAAACATATACCAGTATAGGTTATGACCGAACCTGCAAACTCGTAAATAATTTATTTCAATACAAAAACGATACATGGAGCACATTAAAAGACATTTTATAAATGGTGACCTAGAGGCTGATTAGTGGCATTCCTTTTATTTATGTCCGGCTAAAACAAACAAAAAGAGAATTGAACATTATTTGTACTATTCCTTTCAAATTTCACTAGAACATAGATCTCTAACATATGCCGCGCCATTTTGTTGTGTGCCAGTTGCTTACACCTGGAACAGTTCACGACAGCCTAAGAGAAGATAACTGGTGAAGATATGGCGTCAGGTAAACGAGAAATAGGAATATCAAGAAGAACTAAGCCATATATCTCAGACGGCTAGGATTGGCGGCTGTAGACGCTGGACAGAAAAACAACAATAACTTTAAAGTAGATGCAATGGTAGCGATGTTCAACAGTGACATGCAGCTAAATGTTGACAATAAACAGTTTGTAGGTTGAACATTTGTTCTTTTTTCTTCTTCTTTGTTCTGTTCCATCCACGTTTTAATTTATATGAAAGCTCTGCGTGGCTTTTGTTTTCTTGTGTTTTGGTATCTTTCTCTGTTATATATATTTAACCATTAATTTTATATTTAACAATTATATAATTTATTTTATTTCCTCCTCTCTGTCTCCTAATCTCTCTCTCTCTCTCTCTCTCTCGCCGTGTGTGTGCGTGCGCGCGGTGTGTGTGTGTAAGAATCTACCTGGAGGGAATACATTGCAGTGCCATATCTTACAAGGTAGACATTATAAATTGAGAAGAAAGCAGAGCTCAAGGCTTACGGAGTCCAGTGTCAAGTAGCACTGTCAAGGGAACTTTGAAACCGTTATTGGTTATTGGTTATGGAAGGCCTCGGTATCACTGCAAACGAATTAAAATCCATAATTGATCAACCGCCCGTGCCAGTGGGATTCCGAATTACTAACACATCTCCCAAACAAAGAAAGGTAACTGTAGTCCCCATCGTAGCAGTCTCAGCACACGCCAAAAGACATAAGGCGAAACCGCGCAGAAAGTGAACACAGCCAACTGTTCCCTGTCATACGATATCATCATTCATCGTAAACAATCGGGATATCGAAACAGGATCAAAACGGATGAGACACACAGCTCACGGTGTGCACAGAGCACGTAACTCAGTAGCTCCTGCAACAAGCCGGACTTGGAATATGAGGAAACTGCAAGAAGGAACACTTTTCAGACATAGCCTTCAATGGTTCCTGCCGCCTATCCACCATATACCATGGAAGCCACACCAAAGTGAAGGGAAAAAAGAACAGAGCCCTCACCACAGTGAAGGAAGAAAAGAACAGAGCCCTCACCACGATGAAGGAAGAAAAGAACAGAGCCATCACCACGGTGAAGGAAGAAAAAAACAGAGCCATCACCACGGTGAAAGAAGAAAAGAACAGAGACCTCACTACGGTGATGGAAGAAAAGAACAGAGCCCTCAATACGGTGAAGGAAGAAAAGAACAGAGCATCACCACGGTGAAAGAAGAAAAGAACAGAGCCCTCACTACGGTGATGGAAGAAAAGAACAGAGCCCTCACCACGGTGAAGGAAGAAAAGAACAGAGCATCACCACGGTGAAAGAAGAAAAGAACAGGGCCCTCACCACGACGAAGGAAGAAAAGAACAGAGCCCTCACCACGGTGAAGGAAGAAAAGAACAGGGCCCTCACCTCGACGAAGGAAGAAAGGAACAGATCCATCACCACGGTGAAGGAAGAAAAGAACAGGGCCCTCACTACAGTGAAGGAAGAAAAGAACAGAGTCCTCACCACGGTGAAGGAAGAAAAGAACAGGGCGCTCACTACAGTGAAGGAACAAAAGAACAGAGCCCTCACTACAGTGAAGGAAGAAAAGAACAGAGCCCTCACCACCGTTAAGGAAGAAAAGAACAGAGCCCTCACCACGGTGAAGGAAGAAAAGGTCAGAGCCCTCACCACCGTGAAGGAAGAAAAGATCAGAGCCCTCACCACAGTGAAGTAAGAAAAGAACGGGGCGCTGACCACCACCGTGAAGGGAGAAAAAACAAGACCATCACCACCGAGAAGGAAGCAACGAACAGGATCATCACCACCGAGAAGGGAGAAAAGAACAGGGACCTCACCACCGAAAAGGGAGAAACGAACAGGACCATCACCACCGAGAAGGGAGAAAAGAACAGGGACCTCACCACCGAGAATGGAGAAACGAACAGGACCATAACCACCGAGAAGGAAGAAACGAACAGGACCATCACCACCGAGAAGGGAGAAAAGAACAGGGTCCTCACAACAGTGAAGGAAGAAAAGAACAGGTCGCTGACCACCACCGTGAAGAGAGAAAAGAACAAGACCATCACCACCGAGAAGGAAGAAACGAACAGGACCATCACCACCGAGAAGGGAGAAACGAACAGGACCATCACCACCGAGAAGGGAGAAACGAACAGGACCATCACCACCGAGAAGGGAGAAAAGAACAGGGTCTTCACCACAGTGAAGGAAGAAAAGAACAGGTCGCTGACCACCACCGTGAAGAGAGAAAAGAACAAGACCATCACCACCGAGAAGGAAGAAACGAACAGGACCATCACCACCGAGAAGGGAGAAACGAACAGGACCATCACCACCGAGAAGGGAGAAAAGAACAGGACCATCACCACCGAGAAGGGAGAAACGAACAGGACCATCACCACCGAGAAGGGAGAAAAGAACAGGGTCCTCACCACCGAGAAGGGAGAAAAGAACAGAGCCCTCTCCACGGTGAAGGGAGAGAAAGGAAAGCGCCCTCACCACGGTGAAGAAAGAAAAGAACAGTGCGCTCACCACCGTGAAGGGAGAAAAGAACAAGACCCTCACTACCGTGAAGGGAGAAAAGAACAGGACCCTCACCACCATGAAGGGAGAAAAGAACAGGGCCCTCACCACCGTGAATGGGCAAAAGAACAGGGCCCTCTCCACCGAGATGGGAGAAAAGAACAGAGCCCTCACCACGGTGAGGGTAGAAAAGAACAGAGCCCTCACCACGGTGAAGGGAGAAAAGGACAGAGCCCTCACCACAGTGAAGGAAGAAAATAACAGAGCCCTCACCACAGTGAAGAAAGAAAATAACAGAGCCCTCACCACAGTGAAGGGAGAAAAGAACAGAGCCCTCACCACAGTGAAGGGAGAAAAGAACAGAGCCCTCACCACAGTCTTCTTCTTTTCTTCCTCATCTGGCTTTCAACGTCGATGGGAGATATAATTTGCGGTCATTTGCTCTTCTGTTCGCCTCTGTTGCTGTTATGTTTCCTAGTGCTTCTAATATTCCATTGACCCATCTTTTTCTTGTTCGACTCTTGGGTCTGGTGTTCTAACAACGTTTGTTGAAGTACGTCAATATTTTGAAGCGATAGATTGTACAATCAAAGATGTCGTTTCTTTTACTCAGAGAATTCTTCTTCTCCCTATACTGCTACAATAATCAGACAACGAATTAGAATCTCTCTCTAGTTTTGAAACTTTCTTGCCCCTTCATTAAGCGTGCACATTTGTTTCAATGTTTCAGATGAAATAATTGTGCACTTCTTGCCTTGAACTATGGTCGAAATGTCTTGTATTTGCAAAAAGGAAAAAATATCCATTAGACACTGCATGAATTAATGTTTAATTACTAGAACTATTTGCTTGCCCGATATTCAGTGGAGAAATGATAAATTATAATGAGTGTGAACGTGCCCGAATGTCAGTACTTTGACAATATCTCTGCTTCAAGGACCTGAAGGCAGGTCAAGTGTGGACAATTGAATCAATTCTAAAATATCCAAACACTTTCAAATGTTTTGTAATATTGTAGGACTTAATCTTTTTTTTTTTTTTCGGTGAGATCTTTTTTTTTACATTTTCCATTGAAATTTTCGATTTTCCCTGACAAATAAATATTACTTTTGTGATGGTATTTCTGTGATGTGTATCTAGTCATTCCATCGCTCATGGCAACACTTAGGAGTCGTAGACTAAGGTGGCTGGGCCATGTAAGAAGAATGGCAAACAATCGTATTCCCAAACAAATATTGTGTGGAGATCGTACGGTAAGATGTTGTTTGAGAGCGTGGTTTAACTCAAAGCTTGGATGAGGCGAGAGAAAGTGATTAACGATTACTTTAAAAATAAATAGAATGTAGCACGGCATTTTGTATAATTAGAATATGACCAGTGCAATTGAGTCTTCGCTCCTGATGTTGAACAGTACAGGTGGAAAAGGGAAGATACAGAGAGAGAGAGAGAGAGAGAGAGAGAGAGAGAGAGCTGCTTTAAGACGGTAATCTCCCGAAGGTGGCCATATATTAGCCATGTGATGTACATGTAACGGTCGTGTAATGGTCATGTGATGGCCATATGATGTAAGGAGACAAGAATAGAAATCCCAAAGCAAACCGCCAATGTGGACTGGAAAGTAAAATACAAAAATAGGACTACATAGAGAGAACCAAAAAGAAACACTTAGGGGGCGTGTGACAACAACAATAGGCATAAGCTCCCTAACTGAGATTGAGCTGCTCGTCCACAACATTTACACATAGCGAGTTACAATGCGGGTACTGTGCAAGGTCTTACACTTGATAACAAACGTATCGTCCGATCTACCTACCGTTTTCGGCTTGAAAGGACGCTAGACCGACAGACAGACATGCAAGCAGATGGACGAGACAGACAGATCAGATAAACGGACCAGACAGACTGTCAGACTGACGGACGGAAGAATGAACAGATGGACGGAAGGATGGATAGATGGGCAGATAGATAGATAGATAGATAGATAGATAGATAGATAGATAGATAGATAGATAGATAGATAGATAGATAGATAGATAGATAGATAGATAGATAGATAGATAGATAGATAGATAGATAGATAGATAGATAGATAGATAGATAGATAGATAGATAGATAGATAGATAGATAGATAGATAGATAGATAGATAGATAGATAGATATAGATAGATAGATAGATAGATAGACAGATAGATAGATAGATAGATAGAGATAGATAGATAGATAGATAGATAGATAGATAGATAGATAGATGTATCATTTCTTTTGTTGACCTTCTGCCAAGCCATTCTCTTAAACTCTCTAGTATCTTTTCTCTATATTCCCTCTATCTCTTTGTCCCTCAATTTTCTTAGTTGTCACTCTATATTCTAGCTGTTCCCTTCTCATTACATGGCCAAAAAAATCGTGATTGGTTTTTCCAAAAATTGGAAATTAGTTCTCTTTCAGTTTTTGCCTCTTTCATTACGTTATCATTACTCTTCTTAGCTGTCCCTTGTATTCTCAACATTCTTCTGTAAAACTAGTAAAGGGTTAATGCATAAAAATGCGAAGCTGCAGTAAAGCTGAATGTGAGGAAAATTAAAAAATAAAAAAAAATGGTATGTAAGAAGCTTTACGTGATAAGTGGACGACACAGACTAAACAACGTCTGCAGTAAAGCTGAATGTGAAGAAATTTTGCACATTTGCACATTTCTGCACGTTTCTCTACGTTCGCGACAGCCACACTTGGTTGCTATTTCCTTTTGTTTTGACAGGATAGATCATTTTGTTTTCTTTAACACATTTCGATTGTTTTTGTTTTGGTTGTTTCGTTATTAGTTTTGTGTGAGTGTTTTTTTTTTGTTTGTTCCTGATGAAGGCCTATAGGGCCGAAACGTTGTTTAGTCTGTATCGTCCACTTATCACGTAAAGCTTCTTACATACAATTTTTTTTTAATTTTTTAATTTTGCTGTAAAATTACATTTCTAGAATTAACGCATTGAGATATTATGTAGTTCAGGTAAAATATTCGCTCGAGACAGTGATGTTTGTTACTATAGCTTGTTTCATAAGTCGTGCCCAAATTTAAAATCAATATCTTTTAAACCGCTTTTTGTATTTTTTTCAAAATAAGCATGTAAAGTTATAATGATTAGAACCCAACAGGGAATTAATTTAATTAAAAACAAACATTTGGTTATTATTGTTGCTTATTTGATTTATATAAATTTATAACGACCCATTGATGTAGTCAAAACTTAGTGTTTACAGTATTTAAGTTAAAAATAGCGATTACAAATCTATACACAGTCAAATTTACGATTTTGCACGCTTTAAACGTGAGCTGTCTAACACAATTAGACACTTGTAGAAAACACGAGGCATTGTGTTTTACATTTCCGTTCTTTCATAGGTGTAGACGTGGAACGCTAACATTTATCATGAGTCTTAAAATGAAATTCTGCAGTTTACAAAACATCGCAATAAAAATGTATGACTATTTTGCAAAGAGGCTAAAGGAGGAAGATTATTTCATTCTTTAGAAAACCCTGAGAATAGGACAAGACACATTTTGGATTTATCTAAACGGTCATTTAATCGCTGGATTCAAGCACGTGACCGTCAATGTTCCAAATATACAAAATCACAAGGAAGAGCAAAAATGTTGGATAATTTCGACAGTGAACTTATTAGAAGTGAAATTCGCAAAATGTTGGGTATGAATGAAACTGTTACAATAAGAAAATTAAAAGTATCGCTGAAAAAGAACAACACTATTGAAATATCAAAGTCTACATTATGGAGGAATGTGAGAGCTGCAGGCTTTACATTCAGAAAGTATTCCAATGGACGAAACATCATCTGTGAAAAGCCACATATAGTAGTCATGAGAAGCAAGTACTTACGTGAAGTAAAAGAGGTGCGCAAGCAAGGTTATGATATTGTGTACTTGGATGAAACATGGATCAATGCTCACCATACTAACCAAAGGGAATGGCAGTCATCAGATGGAAAGATTAAGAGATTAATATCTAGCAGCAAAGGACAGCGCTTGATAATTGCTCATGCAGGTAGTCGACAACATGGACTAATACAGAATGCAGAGCTCATTTTTCTTTCAAAATCCATAGACAATCGGGATTATCACTCTGAGATGAATGGTCACATATTTAGACATTGGATTGAAAATTCTGTTCTCCCATCACTAGATCGACCATCTTGCCTAATAATGGACAATGCAGCGTACCACAACATTGATGCACTTGAAGATAAAGTCCCGACGTCATCCAGTACAAAAGATGCTATTAAGATATGGCTCACAAAGGAGCACAAACAATTTAATAACATGTACTTAAAACCTGAATTACTATCTCTAGTAAAGCAAAAGCAGAGGACAACGATTTTTCAAATAGATAAGATTATCCAAGAGCACGGTCATATAAGTTTGAGGCTGCCACCTTACCATGCTCATTTAAATCCAATAGAACTAATCTGGGCAAAATTAAAAGGACAAGTGGCAGATGAAAATACAACATTCAAAATATGCGATGTAAAGACTCTTGCTAATCTCGCCTTATTAAATATAGACAACGATTATTGGGCTAAATGTGAAGACCACGTCTTAAAACAGGAAGAGGAATATCGGAAAAATGATGGTTTGTGGAATATTCAACCCCAAACAGTTATTAATCTTTTAGACTCGTCTGATTCAGAATGAAAGTATATAGCCCCACAATGTTGGCCCCTATATTACCTTAAATTATTTCAACAAACGGTCCTTTTCAGGACCACACAACTATGAAAATTGGACATACAGGTATACCTTGATATTATCGTCCGTCCTCGAACTGAGCAGACAATAATTATCCTGGTGTTTTGTTTTATCCAGTTATTTCCCCATTACGGCCACGCCTTTACCTAGTGAAAATTAATCGTAGACCAGCAACTACGGTAATTTCTATTCTTTAGGGCTTCACAATTTACAATTTTGACAAACATCAAAGAAATATCGCCGCTTTAAGAAAACTGCAGCTGCAAGATATTTGTTAAATATACATTTAAAGGGTCTTTTGCATTCTAAGAACATTTGGAAAATTTCAAAAGTATTTAACAAACGGTTAGAGAGTAATAGCGTGTTGAAATTTGGCATATGTTTTGAAACGAGCTATAATAAAAGTCTGCAAAGTCTTAAAGTTATATCCTACATAACTATCTCTTATCGGTTTCGGTGGTTCACAATCATGATAAAACATGATCTCATTTTTCATAAAAAAGCTAAAAAAAAAAAAAATTTCGCCAATTGCTTAATCCAAATGTCACGTGATTTTCATGTGACTATTGGAACTACATGTGCATTAAAAAAAAGGAGAGTTCCTTCCACTATTTAACGAATGGCCAAATGGCAAAATACTCATGGATATTCTTTTCAATGCATTTTGTGATTTTAATCAGACTTTTCTCAATGTTGCCACTAATTAAATAAATTAACTCCACAGTGAAATGAGTATATAGAATGAGCATCTATGTTTACAAGCAGATAGTAAATTTGATTTTGTTTTTGGCAAACAATATGTTGCTGTAGGCAATAAAATGACCTGTCATCATTTTTTTTTACTTTTGGTTATTAATTGGCCAATAGTCAAGCCTATTTGAAAATGACCGTGAACACAACATGAACGTGACCATAATATCATTTTATGTGGTGTTTTTAAAGTTGGTTCTACCAAAAATGAGAACGTCATAACAAAAAGAAAGCTTCTTTTTGGTTTGAAAAAAAGCTTTTTCTTGGTTCTTTGGTTATGGAAGGTATCACTGCAAACGAATTAAAATCCATAATTGCTCAACCGCCCGTGCCAGCGTAATCATCCGAATTAATATCTCATCTCTCAAACAAAGATAGGTAACTGTAGTAAATATAACAATCGAAGAGATAAAAGCATTAGGAGAGCTGGGAGTACAAGTCAAAACAAAATTACTCAATGACATATATATATATATAAACCTGGACACATACCCGAAGATCTACTAAAATCTATCTTTGTACCCATACCGAAGAAGTCAGGGGCCACTGATTGTGAAGACCATCGCACCATTAGTTTCATGAGACATACGACTAAAATATTACTAAGAATAATCATGAGACGTGTAAAGAACAAAATAAAACCAGAAATAAGTAGGAACAATGTGGATTTGTGGAAGGAAAGGGCACCAATAATGCAATATACATCATAAGAACATTGATAGAAAGATCTGTAGAGGTAAAGAAAGATCTATATATGTGCTTTATAGACTATTCGAAAGCATTTGACAAAGTAAAGCATGTGGAAATAATCAATATGCTGGAGAAATTAAACATTGATAGCAAGGATCGGCGAATCATAAAAAACATGTACCGGCAACAAACAGCAGCTATACGAATTAACAAACAGGACAATTCCAATATATAAAACAAGGAGTCAGAGAAGGCTTTGTTCTGTCACCGGATTTGTTTTCACTTTACAGCGAACATATTATGAGATCAATAGTAGACAGAAAAGGAATTGAAGTAAACAGTCACAACATAAATAATTTGCGATATGCGGATGAAACAGTCCTAATAGCAGAGACAGAGAACGAACTACAAGAAATGATGGACATAATAGTAAAAGAAAGTAACAAGAAAGGTGTCAGTCTGAATAGTAAGAAAACAGAAGTAATGGTTATATCGAAAAAAACAATCATCACCATCATGCAGCATAAAAATAAACGAGACAAATCTGAAACAAGTACAACGTTTCAAATACTTGGGCACAATAATAACATCAGATGGGAGATGCACCACAGAAATAAAAAGCAGAATAGCTCAGGCCAAAATAGCATTTCAGAAAATGTAAAATATCTTATGCAACAAATCTATGTCAATAAAAATTAGAAACAGAGTTCATCGATGCTATATAGAACCAATTCTGACCTATGGAAGCGAATCATGGACAGTAGACAAACAAATGAAAAGACGATTTGAGGCCACAGAGATGGGATTTCTCAGTAGAATGTTGAAAATTCCCTGGACAGCTAAAAAGACCAATGAGGAAGTTCTCAAAGAGGCCAACACAAAAAGGGAGCTCTTAAAAAACATCAGAGAGAAGCAATCAACATTTTTCGGGCACATCATGAGAGGAGGAAATTTGGAATACTTGGTTACAACTGGCAAAATAAAAGGAAAGAGAGATCGCGGACGACAAATTGAGAAAATACTGGATAGCTTGGTGTCATGGCATGGAAAACAGTCAACAACAGAACTGATACGATGCACTGTAGATAGAAGATTGTGGAGGGACATGAACACCTACGTCAAACGGTATGGCACATGATGATGATGATGATCTGTCTGTCCAGGATTGGCAAATTGAGGCACGAGAGAAGATGTTCAGTAAAGCAGCACCCAGTATGAGACACTAATGCTTTACCAAACTACTGACTTATTATGATCGCTTGCTACCAACCATCTGTCAAGACGCCAAAGACCATATATATATATATACATGTATATACATACATACATGCATATATTTACATCTCAGTAGATGTCAAGATTTGATCTGCATATTAGTAACTGATTTATTTCAATACAAAAATTATAACTTGGTATACACACACTAAGGGAGCCGCGATAGCTCAGTGGTTAGTGAACTGGGCTACAAAGAACAAGAGGTAGGGTTCGATACCAACCGACCGGGTGCGGTTCACCCAGCCTGTAAGGGGTACCGGATTTTTTCTGGGAAAGTAAAACGACCACATTACCCCAAAAATCATGTGCCGAAGGTCTGTAAGATTTATGGTTCCTTATTCCCTATACGCCACTTGGCGTGACGGGGATACTTTACATTTGTATAATACACACACTAAAATCAGGCCTTATAAATCGAGGTAAATTAGTGGCGTTCCTTCCACTTGGAGCTGGTAGGAGGAGACAACAAGTCTGTATTAGCACTTGTATTGACAACGAAAAACAAAGGTATTTGTCATATAAATGGTGTTACACTTCTGTCCTTGAAAACAGCGCCAGTAAATGTAAAATAACCACTTCATGGTAGGCCCATTCAAGTAGACGTCGCAATAAACGTCAAGAGAGACAACACACTTGGCTTCAAGACAATCAAGGACCACGGCGAGGTGGGAAAAGAAAGGAACCACTTTCATCTGCCACGCATATCGGAAGAGGTGGTTAAGAAGGTTGGGGGAAAATCTTCTCCCGTGCAACGGAGTTAGCGCTAAAGCCATCTTCAGTCCTTTCTCTAGTCTGTGGAGGGCACGCTTCAAACTACTGGTGAATGTGTTGAGGGAAGATCTGAGCATTACGGAGTTTATGCTATAGCCATCTTCAGTCCTTTCTCTAGTCTGTGACGGGCACGCTTCAAATTATTGATGAATGTGTTGAGGAGAAGATCTGAGCACAACGGAGTTTATGCTATAGCCATCTTCAGTCCTTTCTCTAGTCTGTGACGAACACGCTTCAAACTACTGGTGAATGTGTTGAGGACAAGATCTGAGCACTATGGAGTTCGTGCTATAGACATGTTAAATACTTTCTCTACTCTTCGGCGGCTTTCTTCAAACTACTGGTAAACGGCTTGAGGAGAAGATATAAGCACTGCGGAGTTGTCCGGTGCGCAAAAAAGATGATCTGTCGACTGAACTAATGAAGATTTGGGCAACTTCTTTATGTAGGAACTCATCTTTCTGATTTGCTGCGATAATCAGACATGGTAGTTTTTTCCTTGTTATCAAGCTATCTTATCCTTATAAGCGACAACTCGCGCTTGTTTCAGTTCTTTAAATAATTATATAAACAAAAAACTAAGAAAACTAAACATTCTCTAAACGCTGGATGGGATCTACAGTTTAATAACCGTTTGAGATAATGAAGTGATAAATAAATTTGTTAGTGACTACTTTCGAATGTCAAGACTTGGTTGATATCTTTGCTGCTAGGGACTAAAGGTCTCCAGCAAGTGAATTGTGTGTAATGACATCACTTATGAACATTTGCTTGTGACCTGTAACATTGTCATTTTAATAATAGATTTGTGAAAGCAAATACGTTACATTTACGGTCGTAATTTACTGCACTGCAAATTTCCACTGAGAAATAAATAAACATGATTCTTGTGTGAGTTTTAGTGTAAATATAGTCAGACTCTTTATTATGTCATAAATGATGTTCATGTGTCTTTTTTGCCTAGCGTGAACACGTTACCCCTGTTTTATCCTCCATCGTCAGTATGATCTTCTCTCATCAACTCTCATATCTAAAGGTTAGTAGAAAAAAACAGCGAGGCCCGGCTTGAAACGTCAGTTACTCATCGACGGAAAAAAACATGAGTACCTCCAAAGTCGGAGTTATCTACCTGTGCGGCGAGGGACTCCTGTGCACACGGCTGCCAGGGAAAAAATGGATTAACAACCAAAATTCAGTTCTTAGTCTCTAGGGACTTCGTCAGAGTTGAAAGCTGGCGAACGCAACAACAACAACAAAAACAGCAACGATCGCTCCAAATATGGATTGATTAAATACGCACGTTAACCGTGAACAAGCACTTACCCCTAAAACAGAAAGACATAAGCAGATTGTTTCTTTCTGATGACTGGTATGAGCTCTCTTTGTGTGTTGACCTTTTCGAGAATTGTCTCGTTAATCGTGTTTATTCTTCTGAGAATTCTCAACATTCAGTCTGTGGCATATAATCATCTTTCTAGCATTTTTTAAGTATCCTTTTCGTAGTTGATAATCGCTACCAGATTCTTTTCTAGCGCTGCCAAGATCGATACCAAATAAAGAGCAATAAATTGTTCTTTATTATTCGCTTTTCTGACATTTCTCATTGTATATTATATGTATATGTGACAAATAGATAAGGTGATACGATACATCCTTGTCTAACTCAATGACCTTTAGAAAACGAGATAGTGGTCTTATTTTATACGCCCACATGTTGATTTGTAAAAGGTGTTCTTATCACATACCCAAGGTTCAATAGAATATATATAAAAAGCAAAAAGACAGAAGTAATGGTAACAACTTATGCTATTCAAATCACATTTACTATCAACCCTTATGTATGCGTGTGAAAGCTGGAAAACAACAAGAGATATAGAAACAAAGTTGAACGCATTCGAAAATAAATATCTAAGTAAAATACTTGGTATAGCGTGGAAAGAAATTCAAAACAAACGAGGAAATTAGAGAAATCGTCATTCAACGACTAATATCTTCAGTAATAAAGAAAAGACGATGGACATATGTTGGACATGTGATGAGAAGAGACAATAACCGAATAGCAAAGCAGGCCCTCATATGGGAAACAACAGGTAAGAGAAAATGAGGAAGACCCAGGGAGAAGAACATTGATGAGAGAGGCAAGAGCAACAGGATTCGGCTCCCTCAATGAGGTAGAGCTGCTTGCACAGAACAGAGACAGGTGGCGAGATTTGATAAAATATCGTTAAAAGAAAACTGCTAGAATAAAAATTCAGATATGAGAAGGTGTATCTTGGTCTACGCCCTATGGGCCAGCAACGGCTCGAAAGGTCAATAGATAGATAGAATGGTAACAACAAAGAATTAGACATCACCTCAGTGCAAAATAAAGACAAGTGGAACAATATTAAAACAGGTAAAGGAATTTAAATATTTGGGAACTTTGTTAACCTCAGACGGATTACAAAAGAGGTGAGATGCAGAGAGGCTCAGGCAAAAGCAGCTTTCCAGAAAATGAGGAAGATACTATGCAATCAATTTTTTGTTCAAAGAAACAAGAAAAAGATTCTTAAATGTTATGTCTTAACATATGGATATGAATCATGGACAATAGGACAACAGACAAGAAAATCACTGGAATCTGTAGAAATGTGGTTTTACAGAAGAATGGTGAGAATACCATGGACAGCTAAGAAGAGTAATGAAAATGTTCTGAGAGAGGGCAAAGCAAAAAGAGAGCTAATTTCCAATATTAGGAAGAAACAATCATCATTTTTTGGCCATGTAATGAGAAGAGAACAACTGATATTTATTGTAACAACAGGAAAATTGAGGAACGAAGAAATAGAGGGTAGCAAAGAGAGAAAATACCAGACAGCTTAAGAGAATGGCTTTGCAGAAGGTCAACAACAGAAACGATAGAACTGTCGAGATCGAAAGTTGTGGAGAGATGACCACCAACGATAATGCCCGGTACTTGATGATGATGATGATGATGATGATTTATATATATATATATATATTTATATATATATATATTGTTAGTGAACTGGACTACAAAGGACAAGAGATCGGGTTCAATCCTGATCGACGGCTGCCGGGTTCACCCAGTCTTAAATGGGTAATGGATTTTTATGTTGTACCCAAATAAGTGCATTGAAGCATTTAACATAGGATATAACCGGACTTAACTGTACTTCACAATATCATAGGTTAACCAAGCAATAAGTTAAACTGTCATTGACAACCAATTCAAAATCAATTTAAGAGCTGAGTTCTGCCGACTATAAACCGTTTGCGTGATTTTTTTTTTTTTATATAACCATATTTTTAATAAAACAGGATATACATTTATGGTGCAGTATGCATGGCTGGTTGGTGGAATATATGAGTGACCATTATGTAGGTATCGAAATCTGGTTACACATTAGAGTGACATTGATAGTAGAAGCAAGTACTCGGACACGCCTAGAGAGTGACGTATATGGGATATAGTTTTAGTGCATGTGTTTTAGATTTATATACATGTCTGCAGTAATGTGGTCAACACTACGACAGTGCCGTCTCCCTTTAAACAAATATCTTGCAACCATGTAAGGTCGATGTCTGGCTCTTTCTGACCACGGCCAAAAAAAACAGGAGGTCCCCATGTACTCTCGCGCACGTTAAAGAACCATTGAAGCTAAAACGTAAACATGTACAAAATTTCCACTGTCCGTGCAAAAAAAACTCTTAAGCAAATCGGTTCATGCTGATTACGGGTATATCGGTCCTAAGGACGTATACATATATAGAGAGAGCTCGCTGTAAACTAGCTATATAGTGCATAAATGTCCACTTCGAGTTTCAATAAATCGATACAACGAATGGCGCTTTCAATATCCATTTGGACTTCCGTTTCCAAAATGGTGGATCTAGTCCACGTCCTCTCGATCGCTGCAGAAAATGCACCCAGGGTCTGATTACTTTCGGATCTTCATTGCACTTTTCTGTGTAAAAGTCAAAATGATGATATGCTTGATACATCTGTGTCGCTAAAGCGAGGTCGTAGGCCGAC
Organism: Megaustenia siamemsis; assembly: GCA_032433765.1. NCBI lineage: Eukaryota > Metazoa > Mollusca > Gastropoda > Stylommatophora > Ariophantidae > Megaustenia > Megaustenia siamemsis. The sequence continues at coordinate 18,635,097 of JAVIAB010000047.1, read as the reverse complement.
AACAGTCTGTTTTTGACGAATCAAGTGTTGAGAGTGAGACCTAACACCGTCTAGACTTGATCTGCGCTTTACGTCACATTAGTGCTGTTCAAGACCGTTGTTGGGATTCTTTGACGCAAGTTATTTCCATGTTACACATTAATGTAAACTACTTCATCAGTCGCAGTTTTGTCTCTTTGGGGAAGTTGCTTCGTGTTTTGTTCGTCGTAGACTGCTTACACTTGAGTAATCAGACATAAGTTTAAAGGTATCGAGATTCTGAGTTTGGCGACATTGTGTGCTAACGTCATCGTATTGGTTCCCTAAACCGGCCGTGCGCAAATCTTACGGTCTGCTGTTTGATGTGCAACGAGGTTAATTTGACGACTGAGTGTGTGTCTATATGTTCGGAATTGGAGTCACCGACGATGGCCTAACATCATCACGTGCTACGATGATCATCATTTTCAAGAGGACGAGACTTACCGGTATATGGGGATAGGCGGCGGGAACAAATGAAAGCTATGCATGAAAAGTGTTCCTTTAAGTAAGGATAAATGCATTTTTCAACAAATGAAAGTAAACTTTAAAATTAAAACGAATATAAACCTTAAATTTAATTTAAAATAAAATCAAGACATTCCGTTTGACATACACTTTGTTTATAAAAATGTATGTACAATAGACGATGTGTATATTAAGGGTAAGACAAATTTTGTGACACATCTAGAGCTACATCTAAACTGTTACTTCCCAAATTAGACATCAAGTTCAGAGCTTTGTGTAAAATCCCATCCCCAACCCCCGTCCCCAACCTCACCATAACGAACAACCGGTGACTCTGAGAAAGAAAAGACGAACACACTTACCATAAGAATATCAGTTGCGGTCACTGAGTTTGTTATCTTTTATTTGCTGTGTAAGGTGAAGGGAAAGATGGTGGGTGATGGCGAAACTGTGATTCCGGATGACCATCCACACGTTTTTTCTTTTTTAATAACATTGATTTTTTTTAGTCTCGCTTGGTGTAATTCATGACAGAACAATGTCAAGGCAGTAAATCCTTAGAGAATATGTGAGCAACCACCAGTGTTCACACGCTTTGTATGGTAGTCTGCAAGTGTAAGTAGTCATCAAAAAAAAAACATAACTTAGCTTATGAAGAGATAATTACCCGAATCGGAAAGGCAGCTTTAACATTCAATAAACATAGAACATGTGCCAGTACAATATTCAATACAAAAGATTCTAGTTGATCAAAGCTTAGCAAACTTCTACATGGATCCGAAACATGACGACCTATGCAGGTCAGTAGAGCTTAAACAGATTTCGCTATCTTCGCACCATAATGAATATCAAAAGGCAATACAAGGTAGCCAGCTCTAACGTTTTGACAAGAGCCGAACTGCAATCCTTCATGGCAACACATAAGAGATGGAGACAAAGGTGGCTGGGTCACATGCGAAGAAAGGGCAACATTCGTATTCTACAACAATTATTGTATGGCAAACATAGGGACGGATAGAGACAAAAGTACTGACCAGTACTGATATATAAGGATTTCTGCAGGGTTTCCTTGAATGAAATCTAACAACGAGAGAAAGTGGGCAAATCTGGCATAATATTTTGGAGAACAAATAAAAGACGGCACAGTAACATTGGAGGAAAGGACTTTGGTAAAATCAGAAGACAAAAGACGCAGGAGAAAGTAGATGACATAAAGCACCAAAATTGTACTTTGTCCATTCTGCCGCAAGATGAGTCTATTCAATGTTGGCATATTTATACACGAAAGATGCTTCTCAGTAAAGCAGAAAATAGACATAAGAATTTAACATAAAACAAAATTACTGAAAAACCTTCTTGCTTGTTATTGAGGTTTTGCGGGTCATCATCCTTGCACTCCAAACATGTCCATAGGTGCTCAGATCCCCTCCTCAGCAAGTCCCGCACTGTCCAGCGACTGACGACTCCAGTTCTGTGTTGGTTGATACATCTTCTTATACCCCTACTAAGTTTCTCGTTTCTGGCTGTGCCCATCTTATCTCACATCTCGATCATCTGAATGAGTGACGTGAACTGTGCCCTTACCACATCTCGGAGGGCAT